>JBBDGP010000492.1:4650000-4862622 GCA_037952835.1 Lithobates septentrionalis | reverse complement strand
AAAAACCCATAGCTAAATTGGCGTAGGACGGAGCAAAATTAGCTCCCATCGCCGTACCCTGTATTTGATGAAAAAAATCTCCATTGAAAGTAAAATAGTTGTGCGTCAGGCAGAACTCTGTGGCCTCTATAATAAATCTGGCCTGACGCATATTCATTAAAGGATCCGTAGATAAAAATTGCTCCAATGCCATCAATCCGAACTGGTGTGGAATAGAGGTATACAAAGAGCATACATCGAGTGAAAGCCATACATAAGAGGACTCCCATCTGTAAGAAGACAGGAGTTCTAAAGATGCGATCACAAACCTATACCCAGTACGACTACCTCATACTCACCTGAACAGAATGGATGTGATCAGGCATTTTCTAATCCCTCCATTCCTTCCCTGCTGGACATCAAACCATACGATACTGTTATTCCCATGAGACAGCTTGAGAATTCCTTGACCCATTCCTTTTCTCGCACTTCACGTGCCTCCACACTGCCCAACATTTCTAAACATTCATCCAAAACATCACATAAACAGGTTCCCCATAAACACAAGAACAAGAATTTGGAATTGATCAATGCTCTCAACCAATTCTATAATAGACCCAGCACTCCCCGCAGTGCCCCCAAAGATGGTCCTCCCATCTGTACTAACGTTGCTGAGATCCCCATCACCGTCTCCACCAGTCCCAAACACATTAATTATCCAGCCACTCCCAACCTCAGGCCTATAGAACCTATAGTGCCCCTGACAGAAAACCCATCTTTGAACACTCCGTCATTGAACACTTCTAATGTTCCTGCAGTGAACAGTTCCACCTCCCCTTTTTTAGCGTTCGGTCCTCCTCCGGCCTCCATATCAAGAAAAAGAAAACTCACAGAAGAGGCTGTAGAGGAGGACGAACTAGAAAAACAGGTCAACACACTGAAACACCCAAAACGGTAAAGATTTTCAACTTATCCTCCCACACCCTGTCCCCTGCTGACAGTTCCCTTCTGAATCGCGGACTCAATTTTGCCCCGGTCAACAAACCTAATCCTTTTGTCCTCTTCAAGGACTTAAACAGCTACATACGCAAATTAACTTTGAAAAGACATTTTCAAATAAAATCACTTAAAGATCAGAATATAGATGGTGCATCCGATATTCAGACCTCTACCATATCCCCCACTGCTTCATCAGATCTCAGTATAGAGGTACCTGACCATAATATTGAGGATCTGGGTAGTTTTGACTGTGACGAATTCACATCACTAATGCTCACCCAACATCTAGCCACATCTCCGCCGATCATACGGTCCACATTAAAACCTAAGTCCATCTTTTTTCCCACTCATTCGAAAGGCCCATATATAGAGAGTTTCTATAGAGTGGTCTATGCTGATTTAATAAAAATGTGCAATCATGCATCCAAAGCTCATAACCTCTCACCTTCTGAAATCACAGCGCTGAACCACCTTACTCTTGCCAAGGACTTGGTGATCAAGTCAGCTGACAAGGGGGGTGGTATAGTGCTGCTCAATAGGTCTGACTACCTAAGGGAGTCATATCGACTCCTTTCAGATAGAGCTACCTATGCCAAGCTTAAGAAAGACCCCACTGCAGATTTTGCACTGGAGGCTGACACCCTTATAAACAATGCTCTGAAGGAAGAGATCATTACGAAAGCAGAAAGCTCATTTTTGCGGAAATCTTTCTACCAAATCCCTTATTTTTATTACCTACCCAAGATTCATAAAAGCCTAGTGGATCCTCCTGGCAGACCCATTGTAGCAGCGATGGAGAGTGTCACCACAGGTTTCAGTTTGTACATAGACCAATTCCTACAGCCCATAGTCTCATCCTTACGGTCATACATACGTGATGGATCGCATCTTTTAGAACTCCTGTCTTCTTACAGATGGGAGTCCTCTTATGTATGGCTTTCACTCGATGTATGCTCTTTGTATACCTCTATTCCACACCAGTTCGGATTGATGGCATTGGAGCAATTTTTATCTACGGATCCTTTAATGAATATGCGTCAGGCCAGATTTATTATAGAGGCCACAGAGTTCTGCCTGACGCACAACTATTTTACTTTCAATGGAGATTTTTTTCATCAAATACAGGGTACGGCGATGGGAGCTAATTTTGCTCCGTCCTACGCCAATTTAGCTATGGGTTTTTGGGAAAACGAATACATCTACAATCATAATCCCTTTGCAGCCAACATAGTGTTCTTCGGCAGGTACATTGATGATCTGATTATCATCTGGGATGGTGACTCCGAGCTCATCACTCCTTTTGTGAAACACTGCAATGATAATCCCTATGGACTTTCATTTACATCTGTCACAGACTGTGCCACCATAGCCTTTTTGGATTTAGAATTGGGCCACGAAGGTTCAGTTATCACTTCCAAGAACTATACCAAGCCTACCGCAGGCAACTCGTACTTACACTACAACAGTTGCCATTTTCCAAAGTGGATCACCAACATCCCAAAGGGGCAGTTTTGTCGTCTTCGACAAAACTGCACAAAAGAGTCTGACTACACTGCACTTAGTGTTAATCTTAAAAGGAAGTTTTTGGATAAACAATACCCTGAGTGCTTGGTTGATGAAGCCTACAATTACTACCTTCATGGCAAACCTCCTAGAGATAGCACATCTCCCAAGGACTGCTCTAGCAGATTTGTTACCACCTTCCACCATAAATTTAAACACATGGAAAAAATTCTATCTAAACATTGGGATATTTTACAACAGGATCCCCACCTCTCAGCCATATTACCTTCACATCCCAAAGTCACTTACCGTAGGGCCCCCAATCTAAAGAGCAAAATTGCTCCCAGCAAACTCAAATCCACTGTACCTTCTCCTGCTGTACCCACACTAATACCCCTGGTGGGTATGTGCAAAACTTGCCATTTCGTCCATCATGGTCAGAAGTCTTTTGTCACTAAAGGTAAAACCTATATGTTAAAAGACTTCTTCAACTGCTCATCAGACTTTGTAGTCTATGGCCTGAGCTGCCCATGCGGATTGATCTATGTAGGCCGTACCATCAGGGCTCTCAGACAGAGGTTCGGTGAGCACAGAAGGCTAATTGAAGGTGGCACTGATCCACATAGTGTCCCTAGACACTTTGCGGCGGCCCACCAGAGCTCGACAGTGGGACTCAGGGTATGGGTAATCGAACAGATTCCCAGATCCCTGTCTCCCGCTGAAAGATTCAAGAAGCTCTGTTCCCAGGAAACTTTTTGGATATATACCCTAGATGCCCTATCGCCAGGTGGAATTAACGAAAGTATAGAGATCTCTACCATCCTTTAAAATCTTTTATACACATATTTCTTCCAATAGTTTTGGTTTTTTGCTCTTTTACCAGATTCTTAGCTTTTTAGGTTCTGTGCGAATATTTTTAAACCTTATTCTGCATCTGCGTGTGCTGTGTGCGTGCGCATTTTTGCGTGCGCATACATGCACACACATATGCAACAACATTTCCAATAAGAACTTTTATTAATTATCACTAATTTAGTGATAATTAGATTCTTTTGCCTTCTTTTTAATCATTTTTTAATCAATTGTCAATCATTTGTGTGTTTTTATATAAGGTCTGATTTGTGTGTGATGGAGAGATACATGCCCATTTTCTTCTCTCCTTCCTCCCTCCTCCCCCCCCTTCCTTCCAGCTCTATTATACATCTTCCATATTATAATTCCATATTATAATTATATATACCTGTATATATTTATATATATATGTATATATATACATATATGTTTGCCCTTTCTTTCCCCTCCCCCCTCCCCCCCCCCTTCTTCCATAGACTCATCATATTCATATATTCATGTATGCATCTATATCAACAGATATCTATTCTTTATATACACTTACCCTTTTTCCATTGCATAGTTTATGGATTTGTAATTTATAAATCTATAAATTGCATTTTCATACATTATTATTATCATCATTACTTATACATTCATTATTTCATTTATTTATTTATTTTTTATTAATTTTTTAGTATTCATTTTATTTTATTTTTTATTTTATTTTTTATCATTTATTATTTATTTTTTATTTTTATTTATTATTTTTATTTTTTATTTATTTATTTTTTATTTATTATTTTTCATTCATCATTTTTTATTTAATTTTCATTACTATTTTTATTTTTCAATTACATATATTTTTTCTAGCCATATACCATCCTAATTGAACTTTCTATTCTTACATCATTTTCTTTTCTGTTCATATAATCGCCTCCTTATCATTGTTATGCTTTTTTCACTTAATACTTCACTGCTGACACTTCTGATCGTTCCTCTGGCCACTTCCTGTAGTCCTGGTCCCGTCCCTCCCCTCCTTCATCCACACCAATCACCACATTTTCTGTCTGTTTTAAGCCGCCCTATCCCATCCATCCTCAGCCTGATGAAGGGGCGCGGCTGTCACGTCATCACAGCCCGTACGCCCTGCAACGCGTCGCTCGACTCATGACGTCATCACTCCTCGCCGGATGTTTACATTCTTCCATGCTCTCTACCTAGCATTGTGACTTGTCACCGCTGCGGCCGGCCTCACATCTCAGCGGTACCTCTCCTCACACACAGGCAGAGCCCCCCGCCAGGAGTTGTCTTTGACTGATTTGAACCTTTGATGGATGATGTCCTCTCCAGTATTGATTACAATTTTATGCCTATTGATGACCTTCAATATGTGAGTTTGATCATCATTATTTTTTATCAATAAACCTTGTTTTTAGTCTACACCCTGAGGCGCCTCTCTCTTTTGCTTTTTCTTAGGATTGGAATGTGGTTTCACTTCTTGATGAAGGCAGCCCTGCTTGTGGACCTATTATTATTTGGATCCTTGAACTCCTCATGTTCACATGACTGTGAGATCGTGCCCTACATGTGTTAATGTGATACACAATTTTTTCTTCTTTGGACATATACATGTGGACATTATTTATCCGTTGAATGTAATATGAGATTGGGAAAATTTCAGTTTGTTCCCCATCCTTTTGTTTTTATTATTGTTGTTATTATTATTATCGCCAGTTCTCTGCGCCTCTACTTGCATATGGTAATAAATTTAAAAGAGCGAACAAAAATCCTGGATGGCTTAACTCCAATGTAAAAATGCATATAAAAGCAAAGGAGAAGGCCTTCAAAAAATACAAGGTTGAGGGTTCATCCTCAGCATTCAGACTTTATAAAGAATGCAATAAGAAATGTAAGGGTGCAATTACGACGGCTAAGATAGAACATGAAAGACACATAGCGGAGGAGAGCAAAAAAAAATCCCAAGAAATTCTTTAAGTATGTAAACAGTAAAAAAGGGAAGACAGACCATATTGGCCCCATAAAGAATGAGGAAGGACATCTGGTTACAAAGGATGGGGAGATGGCAAAGGTATTGAATTTATTCTTCTCCTCAGTCTTCACGAGTGAATCGGTGGGCTTCAGTAACCAAAACTGCAGTGTTTATCCTCATGACACAACACAGGAAGCACCTCCATGGTTAACAGAGGACAGAATTAAAATTAGACTTGAGAAACTTAACATTAATAAATCACCGGGACCAGATGGCTTGCATCCGAGGGTACTTAGGGAACTCAGTCAAGTGATTGCCAGACCGTTGTTCCTAATTTTTACGGACAGTCTATTGACTGGAATGGTACCAGCTGATTGGAAAAAAGCCAATGTAGCACCAATATTTAAAAAGGGCCCAAAATACATCCCTGGGAATTACAGACCAGTTAGCCTAACATCAATAGTATGTAAACTCTTGGAGGGGATGATAAGGGACTATATACAAGATTTTAGTAATAAGAACGATATCATTAGCAGTAGTCAGCATGGATTCATGAAGAATCGTTCTTGCCAAACCAATCTATTAACCTTCTATGAGGAGGTGAGTTGCCATCTAGATAAAGGAAGGCCTGTAGACGTGGTGTATCTGGATTTTGCAAAAGCATTTGACACAGTTCCCCATAAACGTTTACTGTACAAAATATGGTCCGTTGGCATGGACCATAGGATGAGTACATGGATTGAAAACTGGCTACAAGGGCGAGTTCAGAGGGTGGTGATAAATGGGGAGTACTCAGAATGGTCAGGGGTGGGTAGTGGGGTTCTCCAGGGTTCTGTGCTGGGACCAATCCTATTTAATTTGTTTATAAACGACCTGGAGGATGGGATAAACAGTTCAATCTCTGTATTTGCAGATGATACTAAGCTAAGCAGGGCAATAACTTCTCCGCAGGATGTGGAAACCTTGCAAAAAGACCTGAACAAATTAATGGGGTGGGCGACTACATGGCAAATGAGGTTCGATTTAGAAAAATGTAAAATAATGCATTTGGGTGGCAAAAATATGAATGCAATCTATACACTGGGGGGAGAACCTCTGGGGGAATCTAGGATGCAAAAGGACCTGGGGGTCCTAGTAGATGATAGGCTCAGCAATGGCATGCAATGCCAAGCTGCTGCTAATAAAGCAAACAGAATATTGGCATGCATTAAAAGGGGGATCAACTCCAGAGATTAAACGATAATTCTCCCGCTCTACAAGACTCTGGTCCGGCCGCACCTGGAATATGCTGTCCAGTTCTGGGCACCAGTCCTCAGGAAGGATGTACTGGAAATGGAGCGAGTACAAAGAAGGGCAACAAAGCTAATAAAGGGTCTGGAGGATCTTAGTTATGAGGAAAGGTTGCGAGCGCTGAACTTACTCTTTCTGGAGAAGAGACGCTTGAGAGGGGATATGATTTCAATTTACAAATACAAATACTGTACTGGTGACCCCACAATAGGGATAAAACTTTTTCGCAGAAGAGAGTTTAATAAGACTCGTGGCCACTCATTACAATTAGAAGAAAAGAGGTTTAACCTTAAACTACGTATACGTAGAGGGTTCTTTACTGTAAGAGCGGCAAGGATGTGGAATTCCCTTCCACAGGGGGTGGTCTCAGCGGGGAGCATTGATAGCTTCAAGAAACTATTAGATAATCACCTGAATGACCGCAACATACAGGGATATGTAATGTAATACTGACACATAATCACACACATAGGTTGGACTTGATGGACTTGTGTCTTTTTTCAACCTCACCTACTATGTAACTATGTAACAACTCCGCCTCCATGGGAGGCTCCCACCGACTGAAGCCTCTTTGCGATGACAGCTGTTATATAGCTGAGGGCAGGGCAAATCCTTTATTAAAAAATAAATAAATAAATTCATCGTCCATCACGCCGCCCGACGAACCAAAAAAATAAAAAAAAGACTGAAGCCTCTTCGCGATGACAGCTGTTATATAGCTGAGGGCGGGGCCACCTGGTAATGTAAACGGGTGACCTTGCCCCCTCTGAAGCCACATGATGTCAGAGTAAGGCGTCACGTGGCGTCAGAGGGGGCGAGGTCATCCGTTTACATCACCAGGTGGCCCGCCCTCAGCTATATAACAGCTGTCATCGCGAAGAGGCTTCAGTCTTTTTTTTATTTTTTTGGTTCGTCGGGCGGCGTGATGGACGATGAATTTATTTATTTATTTTTTTTAATAAAGGATTTGTCCCAAACTGTCTACTGTCATTTTTACTATTGTTGATACCCAATACCCATTCAAATAGGGGGGGCTGGGATCTGGGGGTCCCCTTGTTAAAGGGGGCTTCCAGATTCCGATAAGCCCCCCGTCCGCAGACCCCCACAACCACCGGGCAAGGGTTGTGGGGACAAGGCCCTTGTCCCCATCAACATGAGGAGAAGGTGTTTTTGGGGGACCCCAAAGCATCCTCCCCATTTGAGGGCATGTGGCCTGGTACGATTCAGGGGGGGCACTCTCTCGCCCCCCCTTTTTCTGCGACCTGCCAGGTTGCGTGCTCAGATAAGGGTCTGGTATGGATTTTGGGGGGACCCCTACGCCATTTTTTTATTTTGGCGCAGGGTTCCCCTTAATATCCATACCAGACCTGAAGGGCCTGGTATGGATTTTGGGGGGACCCCCACACATTTTTTTAAAATTTTGGTGTGGGGTCCTCTTAATATTCATACCCGACCCAAAGAGAGTGGTATGGACTGGGGGGGGGGGGGGACCCATGCCATTTTTCTCAATGATTTTTATTTATATTGCCGGGATCCAACAATTCATTACAGCCGCGAGCAGTTTTACATGACTTTTTTTTCTTTAGAAATGTAATTTTGCTGTGGTATTGTTCTAAACCCAGGAAAAATGCTCTACTCACAGGCATACTAAGGACACCCCCCAGGCACGATATTTAAAGGAATATTTCATTTTTAATGTTTCACTTTAAGCATTATTAAAATCACTGCTCCTGAAAAAAACTTATTTTGCATTGATGCATGTCCCCTGGGGCAGGACCCAGGTCCCCAAACACTTTTTATGGCAATAACGTGCATATAAGCCTTTAAAATGAGCACTTATGATTTTTCATGTTCGTGTCCCATAGACTTTAACGGCGTTCGCTTGTTCGTACAAATTTTTGGCCTTTTCGCATGTTCTGGTGCGAACCAAACCGGGGGGTGTTGGGCTCATCCCTAATCTCCAATGGACATAAGAAGTCATGATCTCATATCTATGGTGTCATAGAGATCCCTGCCAACAACATATAGCAGAAAATTGTTAAAGTTGTTCCCCCTTGAGATAAGTACCTGAACTGCTCACCTCCTCTCCTCTACATTGAATCCGACTAGGTCACCAGATCCAACCGTGAACATTTATTTAGCATTCTTCAGTGCTCTGAAGGTGTCCTGAGGGTGGCCCACCATCTATAGTCTATGGGTACCTTTACATCATGATACACAGCTGTGGACACTGCAGAGCTGCTTCCATTGCCAGCTGTCTGTGTGCAGTATCTGTTCCTGCTCCTCCTCACAAATGACTTGAATCTTCATTACACTGGCAGCTGCTCTGTGGTCTGCTCACCACACAAGTAAACACTTGTAATAAACATACCAAAAGACAGCTTGCGCACTTTAAATATTTGGCAGCTGAGTTTTGCCTTCACTGAAGTGTGCACAAATTGCACATAGGGTTTCCCGATGTCTGTAGCAATATTTGGTCATTTTATTTCAAGAAAACTAATATAAAGTGTAGGCATATCCAAAACGCTATTTATTTATTTATTTATTTTTAGGATAGTGTGTGGAAGGGTTGGAACTTTTTTTTTTTGCGGGGGGGGCAGCAAACAAACTCCCCCCAAGTCCGCACTCACCCATCTATGGTCGCGGCGCAGCGGCTTCCTCAGCTTCTCCTCCTTGCCAACCCGATCCGTCTCCTGTCCTGATTGGCCGGGAGGAGAAGCCAGAAGACAATAGAGAATATTGATTTGCTAGTGTCACAAGTGGGTGGGTTCAGGGCGCAGTGCTTTGCACCCCGAGCCTAATCTTTTTCAAGCCAATTAGAGCTTCCGTGTGGCTTGGAAAAAAAAAACTTGTGTGGCTTGGAAAAAAAAAACCTCATAGAAACCTTTGAGTCCGGTGCTCCGCATGCATCCCCACATGCAAACTGGGGGAGGGGGGGGGCGGTGTCCCTGCTCCCCTTATGGACCGGCTGCTCCTGTTTAGTACCCCTGTCCAGTTTTTATTATTTTCCTGTACCCCCATAAAGTAAATGTATCCTACTTGTCCTGGTGACTATTGGCACCAAGACAGAAAAGGATGAGGAAGTTGACACCAGACAAGAGATGAGGTTCAATCTGCCAATATGGATAATTGTTCGGAATGACAAACGTCTAAAGTTGGGAGTACACATTTCCATCGCCATGCGTTTTTAATGTCTTTTTCAGAAAGTGATGAGAAATCCAACATTTTATCTGATGTTATTCTGTGATGGATAAACTTTTAATTGGGACACCTATTCTAGAGACCAATGGTCCCTTTGATCCCCTCAGTTTGTAGAGATTTCTTCTCACTTTCCCTTGTGTCTCTAGGGCAGGAAGACTTTGGGGTTAATTTACCAAAACTGCAGAGTGCAAAATCTGGTGCAGGTTTTATTGTCAAAGCTTAACTGAACAAGCTGAAGGTGGAAGCTGATTGGCTACTATGCATAGCTGCACCAGATTTTGCACTCTCCAGTTTTAGTAAACCAAACCCAATGAGACACAGACAGAAAAAATAAACCAACAGGGGTTTTATGGCCCTTCACACCTGTTAAAAGTAAAAGTGATGCCATACCACACATATATTATGTCACGCATTAAAGTGGTTGTAAACCGCAAATGTTAAAAAAAAACCCTGCAAGGCAATGGCATAATGTGCTAGTATGCATCGCATACGAAGCCCTCCAGAGCTGTAATGTCACCGCTGAGAGGGCTGACATGTTCCCCCTGTCTGTCTTCCAGGTTCGCGAGCTCCAGCTATGTGATTGGCAAGAGACGCGATGACGTCACTCCCATGCATGTGCACGGGAGCCCTCGGTATGTCGGACCTTCAGAGCGCATGTGCCAGTGATTTCCCTGGCTGCATGCAGGGTGAATATCTCCTGCACATTTAGGAGGTATTCATTTTACCTAAATGTGTAACGATTCTATATAAAGTATATGAGTTTCACTTTTTGCACTGAATTACTGAAATAAATGAACTTTTTGATGATATTCAAATTTTTTGAGATGCACCTCTAAATATTAACATGCAGCTGGAAGGGGTCCTTCACTCGCCATGGCCACAATATTTTAATGCAAAATCCACCTTTAGCTGGAAAAACATGACATGCATTCAGGAGGGGTATCTCTTAAATGCCTGGAAGCCATTGTTGTACGACCCTCTCAGTGTTCCAGCACCACCTAAACAAGGCCTAATTCTGTCTTAAAGGTATGAAGACAGTTTGTTCTGTAAAAGTGTTAGTTCTGGGTATTCCACAATTATCAGTAAGCTGTAAAATGTTCAGGTATGGAATTCTGAACAAACAGGCCTTGAATAATGCTCAAAGCTATGCTATGAATCACAGGGTGGGGCGGTGGGCACGTAGATAACTGAGCTGGGAGGAGTAAGACACAAGTGTACTGACAGGGATTCCATGTCCTGACAGAGCTGTGCTGAGCTCTGCTTTCCTCTGACATATGTCACCCTACATATACGCAGATTCACGTCATTGGATGAGGAGTATCAAGCATTTTTTCTTATATGATCAATTTCCTGTTGAGGTCTCTGTTCTGCGTGTCGATGCATGATCGCTGAATTGATCACAGAACATCCAGTCAGCATAATTAGAACAAAGAATTGCTGAGCTGCAAAGGGGAGTAAACATTTGTTAAGAGATTGGGAGTTTGCTTGAATGCAGATTCTCCATTACACTCTCGGCTTATTCCAGTAATAGCAAAAGTGATGTGCAAGGCGCAACATCTAAAGCACGTGCCATCATAACTGTGAGGGCCTTTTCACACTTTAGTGATCTTCTCCACCTGACCACTTTTTTGCAATGCAGTTCACCTCAATGTACATACTGGATTTGCTAAAGGCAAATACAGTGGAACCTCAGATTACGAGCATAATCCCTTCCAGGAGTATGCTCGTAATCAAAAGTACCCGCATATCAAAGCGAGTTTTCCCATTGAAGTCAATGGAAACGAAAATAATTTGTTCCGCATTGACTTCAATGGGATGCAATACCGCATGCGGCCAGAGGCGGGGGGGCACCAGAGAGCCTCGGAAATGGGCGAAAAGTCCCAAGGACACTTCGGCGGACCTCGGCAAACCTCGGAAAGACTTCCTACCTGAGATTTGCCGAGGTCAGCGGAAGTGTCCTCGGGCCTTTCCGTGCATTTCCGAACGGCTGCGATCAGCGTCGTTCGGCTCTGCTCGGCTCCAGCGCCCCCCCCCCACCTCAGGCCAAAAGTGGTACTGCACACCGCTTTGGCCTGAATCGTGCTCGTTTTGAGAGACAACACTCGCAAACCGAGTTACAATTTTTAAAAATACAGTGCTCGTATTGCGAAACGCTCGTTAACTGTGTTACTCGCAATCCGAGGTTCCACTGTAGACTGTGCACTATGCAAGTGCAGTTTCTTCAGAGCTTAGTAAATGAGGGGGAGCTCTACTGACTTCCATCACTCAATCATGTGCAAGAAAAAATGCTGTTTTTCTTTTTCATTTTCCTTGCATGTGATTGGGTTTTCTTTGCAAAGTGAAGATTTGACTCCTTTACTATGCTCAGGTTGCAACTGCACTTGCAGAGTTTGCTTTTTATTATTTTGAAGAGTTTATTTGCCTTTAGTAAATCAACCGCACTATATGTTGTGGTGGGTGTTACGCTCTACTGTAAAAAGCAATGGGGTGCATTTCACAATGAATACCACAACAACACAACATACACAGATCAGGTAGGCTATTATGTGTTTCAGTAACATAAATTTAGCGCACGTTACCAGGACGTGCACGTGTAAATGTCCAGCCAAATCCTTTGTTACTTTTGATAGAGCAAAGAAGGATAGAAACCCTTTCTGTTTTTTTTTTTTTTTTGGGGGGGGGGGGGGGGGGGTTTGCTATTTGGCGGCCTGTTGGAAAGATTTCCTCTAAGGCAGAGGTGTCTAACTTTTTGACCTTCCTGGGACACATTGGAAGAAGAGGAATTGCCTTGGGCCACACATAAAATACACCAACAATAAGGAGAGCTGATGAGCAGGAAAAAGCGGGCAGATCACAAGGTAACGATCACTGATATAGATATTGTACCTATCTCAAAACTTCATTTTTTATGTAAGATTTTTGTTATAAAAGTAAAAGAAGGCAACATAAAACCAGTGCAATATTTGACACTGTTTTTGATAAACTAACGGATCAATATCTGGTTCGATTGATGGAGTAGCAATTTTTTCTTTTAAAATATTTTATTGTTTTGAGTTAAATATAGTTCAGGTTTACAAAGAAAGATAATAACATTCTTGTATATATAAGGTAACAATTGTAATGTATCACATAGGTGATTATGGTATGAAAAGTAACAAACAATATATCATAAACATTTATATCATAATAAGTTAATACAGAAAACAAGAATTATACAAATTAAAGGTAAAGTATAGGAGGAATGGGGTTGGAATGAGTTTATTAAGAAGTGTTGGGGAGAGGTGAGATGCGGTAAAGTAAGTATAATAAAAGAAAAGGAAGTAAGATAGTTGGGGAAGAATCAGTAGATAGTTCCAGGGCCAAGTTCCTGCAATATGGCTTGGCTTCATCTGGAGATTAAATAACTCTTTCCAACTATTTTTAGTTATTCACACTTCAAGAAAGTCAAGTAGTAAGTGAAGGGGGTAGTAACTGCACAGTGTTGAGGGTAAGGAGATAAGGGGGTGGGACATGGGGGAATTACCAGAGAAAACCACTAATTAAAGACGATATATATAGTTTATAGTAACATTATAGGTTGTCCATATAATGTCTTCAAAGAAGAAATAATGAATTATCAAATCCTGGAGGTAGGAAATGCTCAAACCATGGTCTCCATAACGCTTCATACTTCGATAAATTGTCAAGTAAGATTGCTTCGGTCTTTGCGTGGATCATGAACTGAGCTATTCTGTTCTTAAATGACAAAATACAGAGTGAGTCAGATTTCTATGCTTTTGCTATGGTCTGTTTGGCTGCTGTGGTTATGAAGAGCATGAGTTTAAACTGGTGGTGTGATAAAATATTTGGTTTATCATTTAGGAGTGCTGTGGTTGGATCAGGAAGCAAAGGTATATTAAACATAGTAGAAAGCATCTTAAACACCTCCAACCAAAAGGATTAAACTATTTTACATTCCCACCATATGTGCATGTGTGTTCCTAGTGCTGAACATTCTCGGAAGCATTGGGACGGGTATTGTGGAGAAAACTTGGAGATTCTGGCAGGGACTAGGTACCCTCTGGTGAGAACTTTGTAATTAGTTTCGAGAGCGACAATATTAGATGATGCTGATTTGGTATTATGCCATATTTGGGACCAGTTTATTTGTTCGGGTTGTAGTTGAAGGTCTGTTTCCCATTTTGTGGTATAAGTCAGTGGAGATGAAGAGTTGTGTGAGAGTAGTTGAGTATATATATCTGAGATAAGTCCTCTTCTATGAGGATCATTGTTGCAAGCTTTTTCAAATACGGTGAGATTAGGAGACGTCAAGTCTGAAGGTACATTAGTAGACAGGAAATTTTTGATTTGTAGGTACCTAGAGCAGCAATTTTTTATGAATTCTCAAGGTGCTCATCAGATATTTTGGTTCTAACTTTGCCCTTTTGTGTGCTTCATCCCTAAAAATAGTTACTCACAAATATAGGTGCTGCCGAAAACTGATGGCATGAATAAGGCTTGATTGTGAAGAGTGGGGATATTTTTATTTTGAAGGTAAAACTTCTAAAAGTCCAGTAAAGAGACACTGTCAAATCTTTCTTCAGCCACACCTGATCGCTAAGTGTAAATGCACTTTTACAAAAAAAAAAAACGAAAAAAGAAAAAATATCAATAAGACCCCTTTCACACTGAGGCACTTTACAGGCGCTACAGCGCTAAAAATAGCGCCTGTAAAGAGCCGCTCCTGTCTCTCCAGTGTGAAAACCAGAGTGCTTTCACACTGGAGCGGTGCGCTCGCAGGATGTTAAAAAAACTCCTGCAAGCAGCATCTGTATACACCGCTCCTTCACCGCTCCTGCCCATTGAAATCAATGGGCCAGCGCGGCTATACTGCGGGCATAGTGCTGCTGCAGCAGCGCTTTGTGGTGGTTTTAACCCTATCTCGGCCGCTAGCGGAGGGGTAAAATCGCCCCGCTAGCGGCCGAATAGCGCAGCAAAATTGACGGTAAAGTGCCTCTAAAAATAGTGGCGCTTTACCGCCGACGCACCCGCCGCCCCAATGTGAAAGGGGCCTAAGAAAGTTTACAATTTTGTGTTGGGCTGCATTCATAACGATCTTGGGCCACAGGCTGGACACCCCTGCCCTAAGGGCCCTTTTACATGGGCAGCATCTGTTCTGATCAGCAGGGGATTCATTTATAGACATGTGCAATTAGTTTTGGTCCAAATCTAAATTGGAACAAATTTTTTGTTATATAGAGATTCAGATGTATCCGAATTTCCAAATGACAATAGTAATAATAATAGTAACGAATTTCGTTAAAATTAGTTTAATTTCATTTATTTGTTTTTTGAAACGATTCAAATTCAAATCGGTCAAAAATGTATCAACCTGAATTCTGTAAGAAGAACAGCTGGTTGTTAAGGAGCGGGCCGGGAAGCCAGCCGACTCGTCCTTAACAATCGATGACTCATTAGTGGGCTGTCAGTTTGTTTACTGAATGTAAAAAAGAGAATGCCGGCAAAGAAAAATAAAGGGAAAAAACAGCATTGGACCCCCCTTTTCCATACCAGGCCCTTTGGGGTTTTTCAGAGGGAGTTTGACAGACATTGAAGAAGTGATATGTTTCCTCTTTTTTAACCCCTGAAAACCTGCACCATCGCACCACAACCGAAAGTATTGAATGCAGTTGCAGGACATTTTCGGCACAGCCCCATTCAGTTAACCACTAACCCACCGCCCACCGTCATATGACGGTGGGGCGAGGCTTCTCTTGTTCTGGGCGGACGTCATATGAGGTGATCGCCCTCCCGAGCCACTAGGGGGCGCGCACTTCGCTCGGGAACCGGTGCGCGTGCCCGGCAGTCGCGATGTCCGCCGGGCACCCGCGATTGCCGGGTAACAGAGCAGGACCGTGGATCTACATAGTTACATAGTTACATAGTAGGTGAGGTTGAAAAAAGACACAAGTCCATCAAGTCCAACCTATGTGTGTGATTATGTGTCAGTATTGCATTGTATATCCCTGTATGTTGTGGTCATTCAGGTGCTTATCTAATAGTTTTTTGAAGCTATCAATGCTCCCCGCTCTTACAGTAAAGAACCCTCTACGTAGTTTAAGATTAAACCTCTTTTCTTCTAATTTTAATGAGTGGCCACGAGTCCTGGTAAACTCTCTTCTGCGAAAAAGTTTTATCCCTATTGAGGGGTCACCAGTCCGGTATTTGTAAATTGAAATCATATCCCCTCTCAAGCGTCGCTTCTCCAGAGAGAATAAGTTCAGTGCTCGCAACCTTTCCTCATAACTAATATCCTCCAGACCCTTTATTAGCTTTGTTGCCCTTCTTTGTACTCGCTCCATTTCCAGTACATCCTTCCTGAGGACTGGTGCCCAGAACTGGACCGCATACTCTAGGTGCGGCCGGACCAGAGTCTTGTAGAGCGGGAGAATTATCGTTTTATCTCTGGAGTTGATCCCCCTTTTAATGCATGCCAATATTCTGTTTGCTTTGTTAGCAGCAGCTTGGCATTGCCTGCCATTGCTGAGCCTATTGTCTACTAGGACCCCCAGGTCTTTTTCCATCCTAGATTCCCCCAGAGGTTCTCCCCCCAGTGTATAGATTGCATTCATATTTTTGCCACCCAAATGCATTATTTTACATTTTTCTACATTGAACCTCATTTGCCATGTAGTCGCCCACCCCATTAATTTGTTCAGGTCTTTTTGCATGTAAACACAGATCCACGTCCTGTCAGAGTGGAGAGGAGACCGATGGTGTGTCCCTTGTACATAGGGACACCGATCGGTCACCTCCCCCAGTCAGTCCCCTCCCCCCACAGTTAGAATCACCTCCCTAGGTCATACATTAACCCCTCGATCGCCCCCTAGTGTTAACCCCTTCCCTGCCAGTCACATTTACACAGTAATCAATGCAATTTTATAGCATTGATCGCTGTATAAATGTGAATGGTCCCAAAAATGTGTCAAAAGTGTCCGATATGTCCGCTGCAATATCGCAGTCACAATAAAAATCGCAGATTGCCGCCATTACTAGTAAAAAATAAATAAATAAATAAAAATTCTATAAATCTATCACCTATTTTGTAGACGCTATAACTTTTGCGCAAACCAATCAATATACGCTTATCGCGATTTTTTTTTACCAAAAATATGTAGAATACATATTGGCCCAAACTGAGGAAAAAATTTGTTAAAAAAAAAAAAAAAAAAAATTGGATATTGATTATAGCAAAAAATAAAAAATATTGTGTTTTTTCAAAATTGTCCCTCTTCTTTTGTTTATAGCGCAATAAATAAGAACCGCAGAGGTGATCAAATACCACCAAAAGAAAGCTCTATTTGTGGGAAAAAATGATAAAAATTTCATTAGGGTGCAGTGTAACACGACCGCGCAATTGTCATTCAAAATGCAACAGCGCTGAAAACTAAAAAATGGCTTTGGCAGGAAGGGGGTGAAAGTGCCCTGTATTGAGGTGGTTAAATGTGTCACATTTAGCGGACGGCGCTGCCCAATACTAGCAACAAGGGAGATAATGTTTGTTGTGCCATGATGCAAAGCATCCCGCCCACAGCATGTGTAGAACCCCATCCGCTGCCTTTGCAGCTCAAGGGGAACAGTTTGGAGGCCGTAAAAAATGCAGCTCAACCATGCAGTTTTACCAACTCTCAACTGAAAGTGTAAATAAGGCCATACTATCATGGCAAAAACATTTTACCAGACAGGAAGGAAGGGAAAAACATACAAGAGGGACATAAACAGCAAAAAAAACTGACGCAGGTTCTCTAGTCTACTAATGCAGGGCTGCCACCTGTCTGGGATTTTGAATCATGTGTCCGGGTTAGAGTCAACCTGAAACCCGGACACATTATTCAGACAGGAATGTGGCTTGGAACAGGGCCTGAGAGGAGAGTGAGAGGGCACTATGTGCGCCACATTACTATTCTCTTTGGAGTGCTTAAAGGTGTCCCAGGTCTATTACAATCCTAAAGTGTATATTAAAAATAAAACAAATTGCTGTGCGCCACTACAGTGTTCAGGTTTGGCTTGAAGAAAAAGTGGCAACCCTACTACAATACAATTTTTTTTAAATTGCTGACTGTGTTGTTCTTGCAGATTTTTGATCACTACCTGTCTGGTATAATTGTTGTCAGTAAGTGAAGGGGGATTTACTAAAACTGTTGCACACAGAGTCTGGGGCAGCTGTGTATAGTACCCAATCAGCTTCCAGGTTTTATTGTTAAAAAGCTTAATTGAACAAGCTGAGGTTAGAAGCTGATTGGCTGCCATGCCCAGCTGTACAAACACTGGACTGGACATACACTTTAAGAAAAGTTTTTGATAATTCCCAGTAAGTTATATTCTTTTTCTGACCCCCGTTGCTTTTTTGTACTGATGTATTGAATAAGTTTTATTGTGTTTGTCCCACCACATGTTGTGCCAATCCTACCACATACGGTGCCAATTCCTGCACCCAGATCACATACTGTGTCTCTGCATGCTCCCTTCCAGGGCATTCTGCCAAGCCCTGGAAAAGCCCTCTGCCAGTCTTTGGAAGGCAAATAAAGACAGTTAAAGGGATGGGCGCTTACGTGAAACAGGAGAGCCAAACACGTTCCGTGGAAGAAACGCAGACACGGCCTTCACTGCAGAATGTTGTGTCTATGTGGGCTTATAACCATTACTAATGAATTCCAAACTTACAGCTGCATTTTGTAGATATAATGGGGCTAATCTGCTAAAGGAGCTGAAATATTTACTTACCAAAATAACTTCCCTTAGCTTAAAAAGTAAGTATATTGCAGCGATAAAAACAACACTCCTTCTCAAGTTACAATACTGCTTCATATCACTGACCATCATTATCGTAGCACACATTCTAAAGGCCCATACACACGATCAGACTTTTTGAAAACAAACATGCAAATGACCTGTTTTAAGGCAACATCTGACTGTACGCTCCATCGGACAAACTTTTTCGGTTTTCATCGGACAAATATTGGCTGTGCAAACAGACAAACTTTCCGGCAACAAAAGTCCTATGGTGCAAAATCCTATCATGTGTACACAAGTCCATAGGACTTTAGTCCAAAGTACAAGCACGCATGCTCAGAAACAATGCAAAAGATCAGACAACAATACAGAAGTTGACCAAAGGTTGGCGGTAAAGAGCTGAAAAACCACGTGATTTGGTGAAAGTTGGCTGAAAAAGTCCTGCCGTGTGTATGCATACCAAGTTCACGGCCAACGCCCTTTGGACAGAAAACCACAGAAAAGTTTGTTTGAAGTCCGATCGTGTGTATGAGGCTTAAGATGCCTACAAAATTTTATTTGGAGTCATCAAAGGCCCAGGACCCTGAACCACGCTTTATACTTGTTCAGATCCAGAAGCATTCTGGGTGCATCAAATCTCTACTAGATGGCAGCACAAATGGCCCAGTTGTCTTAAGCCTCTTACACACGGTACGAAAATCAGAAGGGGATTGTCGTTTGACAGGCTGTTGTCCAAAGTTCTTACCATTAGTACGCTCCTTCCAACAATTGTTTTCCAATTTTCGGCCAACAAATGTTGGATGACAAGCTAGTAAGTTTTTGTCAAACGACAGCTCCACGTCAGATTTTCGGATGTCAGTACACAAATCCATCACACAAAAATCGAAAGTACAAACACGCATACTCAGAATCAATGCTCCCCAAACACGAAATTAGCAGAAGGTGCCCAAAGAATGGCGCTCAAGAGCTGAAATTCCTCGTAGTACGTCACTACATTTGTGTTTGTGGCACGACAATTTGTGTAACGCCCTTTTGACAAAAATCAGACGCTCGGTTGTCCAACAATCGTACCGTGTGTACGAGGCTTTACTGTGGATACGTCTGGAAGCAGAATTGATCCAAATTATAGCTTTGTGGTGTACTGGCAAACTTCTAGTAATCCAAAAATAGTCTATTCCCTTGCGGATTGAGAAGGTATTTCATTATCAGGAGAATTATTGTCTTCACATGTTCCCCTTCAAATGTTTCTAGGGAACCCTTTTTTCTTACCAAGCTTTAAGTCAGTTTTAAGCCATGGCACCAAATAAAGACTAATGCCGCGTACACACGGTCGGACTTTCTATCCTACTTGGTCCGGCACACTTTCCGACGGACTTTGTCCGCCAGGTGCGCCGGACTTTAAAACGGACGGACTTGCCCACACACGCCGGGACTTTCCGGCGGGCTAAGTCCGCCCGTCTTTCCGACGGACTTTCGCCGGAGTTCCGGCGGACTTTCAGAATGAACGGACTTGCCCACACACGGCCAAGTCCGTTCATTTTGAACGTGACTCGGGTACGACGGGACTAGAAAAGGTAGTCAATCTCGCCGCTTTTATCGGCGAGATTGACACCTTGCGAGCCTTAGTGTGTTTTATTACTTTACTTACAATTTTTCCCTAGGTGAAGGGGTAGGGGGACCATGTACCCCATACTCATTCACATAGGGTGGGGTGCCGGGATCTGGGGGCCCCCTTATTAAAGGGGGCTCCCAGATTCCGATAAGCCCCCCGCCCGCAGACCCCGACAACCAATGGCCAGGGTTGTCGGGAAGAGGCCCTTGTCCTCATCAACATGGGGACAAGGTGCTTTGAGGTGGGGGGGCCCCGCAGGTCGCACCCCTCCCCCAAAGCACCCACCCCCCCATGTTGAGGGCATGCGGCCTGGTACGGTTCAGGAGGGGGGGGGGCGCTCGCTCGTCCCCACCCCCTTTCCTGACCGGCCAGGCTGCGTGCTCGGATCGGGGTCTGGTATGGATTTTAGGGGGGACCCCACGCCGTTTTTTCGGTGTAGGGGTTTCCCTTTATAATCCATACCAGACCTAAGGGCCCGGTATGCCCCGCGCTCGCCGCAATAGGAAAATTTGTTTTTCCTATTGCAGCGAGCGCGAGATGCAATACCCTGCCCTCGCGTCGTATCTGGTCCGTCGGACCAGCATACACATGAGCGGCCTTTCCGTCGGACCAGCACACACACGAGCGGACCTTCCGCCCGAAACTGAGTCCGACGGAAAGATTTGAAACTTGGTTCAAATCTAGGTCCGGCGGGCTTTTGGGAAGAAGTCCGCCGGAAAAGTCCGCCGGCGCCCACACACGTGCGGATTGTCCGGCACACTCTGGTCCGCCGGACCAAGTATGCCGGAAAGTCCGACCGTGTGTACGCGGCATTACATACTCCATAAATGACAGATAATGGAATCAATACCTTTCGTTCCATCCTAGATGATTTTAGGATTCCAGCCTCATCGTTTTTCAGATATTTACAGCAAAACTTTCAACTTATGGTGGTCTTTCACCTCTTTTGAACTAAAATTCCTCAGAGATCCACACACCCCAGACTTTCCTTCTTTACTCCACTATCCTAAACTCCACCATCTTATATTGGGAAACAGGACCCCGTATTACAGGATGACTGAAAAGACATATTATTATCAATTACCCACTTGACCTCTGGAAGATTTACCCCCTTCATGACCAGGCCATTTTTTTGCTATATAGCGGTGTAATTGCTCGGTCATGCAGTGCTATAGATAAATTAAATTTATGTTCTTTTTTCACACAATTAGAGATTTTTTTGTGGTATTTGATCACCTCTGGGTTTTTTATTTTTGCACTGTAATCAAAAAAAGACAGACAATTAAAAAAAAAAAAAAACAATAATTTTTACTTCCTGCTATAAAACACGTCCAATAACAAAAAAAATGTACCGGTAATTTCTTCATAAATTTAGGCCAATATGTATGCTTCTGCATATTTTTAGTAAAAAAAAATCCCAATAAGTGTGTGTATTGATTATTTCGTGCAAAAGTTATAGCTTCTCGAATCTATAGTATATATAATGACATTTTTCCTTTTTTCATACTAGTAATGGTGGCAACCAGCGACTTATAGCGGGACAATCTGACACTAACTGACACTTTTGACACTTTGTGGGAACGAGTGACGCTAATACAGTGATCAGTGATAAAAATATACACTGTCACTGTACTAATGACACTGGCTGGGAAGGGGTTAATCATGGAAGGCGATCAAAGGATTAAATGTGTGCTTAACCAGTGTTTTTGTGTTTACTATCAAGGGGTTAATATGGCGCACAATGGAGGTAGCCGGGTACATATAACTAAAAATGGTGGGGGGAAGGGGGTGGGTTGGGGGTTCCTGAGAGGGGGAACTTGATGGTGGTAGTTAATGTTTCACAACAAGTTCGGGTATTAGTCCATGTAAGGATAAAATGATGCTGAATAAATGGAAGGCAGCCAGTCTATAAAAGCTAGAAGAAGCTCTGGAACAAATAAAAAAGAAAGAAGGACGGCGCCCTCTAAGTGCAGCATGTATGTTAAAAATATTTATTACAATAGATAAAAACACTCACATTTGAGTTGCTAAAAACCAGCATGTAAAGTAGTTTCATCCGCGTGCTCTCGGGGGATGTGGGTGTCACGGGCCAGTTCAGGGGTTCCTGGGATGTGAGTCCTGTAACCTGGGTCCTGGTAGCTGTTCCGGTGGTGCCGAGGGTCCTCAGAGCCTCCGGGCGGCCAGGATATCGGTCATGGATCCTCCGTGGAGCGCCGTGCTGACCTGCGTCTTCACTTCCGGGAGCGGGGTGAGGCGGGCGGTGCTTCGCGTTCGGAGCATGCGTGCTCCTTCATCAGGCTATGCTGGTGGCCATATTCAGTGTGGGAATTTATACCATAGGCAATGGGAGGGGTGGAGAGGTAATTGAGAGGAGGGCGGGACTATGTATAATGATTGGGCACGTAGGTAACCATGGAGATGGGGTGTACACAATGTGGAAGGGGAGTGGAGGGAGACGGGGAGTGGGCGGGGCGGGGAGTGAGGAGGGGGGGAAAAAAAAAAAAAAAAAAAAGGGAGATATGCAAATGAGTGTGTTGTGGTAAGAACATATATGTGTGTATATGGAATGTGGGGTAAGGAGAAGGCGGTCTATAGGAAGAGGAATGTTGTATTAATCATAGTGGACGGGAACAAAATATATATACATATATGGGAAGGGAATACAAAAATGCAGAAAATGGTATATAATTAAATAGGTATACAATTATAGGGAGAGATTGGTGGTATATATGAGAAGAAATGACGCAATGATGGAAAAGGGATAAAACATGTACAATGTATATACGTGTGTAAACACAAAGAACCGTTTAAAAAGGATCCCTTCACACACACATACACATATATACACATTTAAATGACGCGTAAGATTGGGACAGAAGAAGGGGGGGAGTGTGTTTCCAGACGGGTATTTGGGAATGAGAGGAATGTTATGGGAAATACAGGGAAATAAATAAAAGTGAAAATAATAAAAATAATAAAAATATATAGAAATATAAATAAAAATAAAGATAAATATAAATATATATATATATGTAAAAATACAAGTACAAATAAATAAAAAATAAATAAAATTAAAAAATATATAAGGAAATTAAAAATAAAATATTTTTTAATAAGAATAAAAATAAAAATAAAAAATAAAGATAGGAATAAAAATAAAAATGGTATGTATTATATACTAGGGCTATGTGGATAGGGGTAATGGGTGGGAGACGGGTATACCCATACACGTGCTCCACGTGGACTGTAAGTTACTGGGGTAGTGACTAGATGATGGATAAAACAATAAATGAGACAACAGGTAGGACAAAGGATGAAACAATACGTGGTGAATTGGGATGAGATGATGTGATGAGGCAGGGATATGGTTGGGGTCACAGCAAAATGTTAATTTCAATGCCTTCATTGAGGCCTCCTGGCGATAAAGTGTCCAGTGTGTATATCCAGTAGTTTTCTCTTTCACACAACCTTTTGTAGCGTTCAGCGGTAGGGAGGGTGGGTGGGATAGACTCAATAACCCACACGCGTAGCCCTGAAGATGTTTGTCCATGATGTTCTTTAAAATGTCTTGGTACACTATGCTTGTCAATGCCCTTCTCTACAAGGTTACGATGCTCACCAAACCTTTTGCGGAGTGGGCGTATAGTGCGGCCTACGTATAGTAGGCCGCAGGGGCATGTGAGGCAATAGACCACATAATCTGAACCACAATTGAAGAAGTCGGGGATGACATATAGTTTACCCTTATGGTGGAAGTCTTTTTGCCTATGTGTAACATGGGCGCATGTGAGGCAGAGGGGCTTCCTACATTGATACATGCCTTTGATGTTAAAGAAGGTTAAGGAGGCACTGACGGTGGGGCGTGCTGTTTTCACTTTGCTTGGTGCTATTTGGGCCTTTATATTCTTAGCCCGTCTGTAGGTGACCAGTGGTTTATCACTTATGGTGGGTTTTAGATGCGGATCCTCACGCAGAATGGACCAGTGTTTGGTGAAGATCTTTTCCATTTGCTTAAATCTGTTGTGGTATTGTGTCACAAATCTGACGGGTTGGGTAGTGTCGTCTGTACTGGTTTGTCTCTTGTCCTTCGCGTTTTCACTGAGATAGTATTGGAAGGCATCTTCTATGATGTGGTCTGGATAACCCTTGTCTTTGAATTTGGCTTTGAGTAGTAGGCCGTGTGTTTCATAGTCCTGTAGGCGCGTGCAATTGTGTTTCAGGCGGCAGAACTGGCTTTTTGGGATGTTTTTAACCCATCGTGGGTGATGGCAACTGTTAAAGTGTAGGTAAGAATTTCCTGAGGTGGATTTTGTATAATTCTGGGCGCAGATGGTGTTTTCATAGTGGAAGAGTTCCAGATCCAAAAAGGCCAGTTTGTTGTTGTCTGTGACTGATGTGAATGATAGACCCATGGAGTTGTTGTTGCAGTGTTGGACGAAGGGTAGGATGGTGGTTTCTGGACCATCCCAGATAATGACTACGTCATCTATGTAGCGCCCGTAATAGACTATGTGGGGCGCATATGGGTTATTGTTGTGTATATATTGTAGCTCCCAGTAACCCATGGTAAGGTTCGCGTAGCTGGGAGCAAAATTGGCCCCCATGGCAGTTCCTTTTGTTTGAATATAGAAGTCTCCGTGGGATTCAAAATAATTATGGGTTAGGCAGAATTCTAATATTTCCAGTAAGAATTGGTTCTGACGTGGGTTGAGTGATGGGTCATTGTTGAGGTAGTGTCGTACAGCTTGTAAACCAATGTTATGGGGAATGGACGTGTATAGTGAGACCACATCTAGCGAGAGCCAGCGGTATGTCGGTTCCCAGGAGTAGTATCGTAGCATGTTCAGAAGGTGGATGCTGTCTTTAATGTAGGAAGGTAGGTTCTGTACTATACCTTGTAGAAAATGATCAATGTAGATAGAGAAGTAGCTGGTTACGCTTTCCATGGCCGCCACTATTGGTCTACCAGGAGGGTGTGTGGGGTCTTTGTGCACCTTCGGAAGGTGGTAAAAGTAGGGCCTTTTGTAAAAGTTGTGTTTAAGAAATGAGGCTTCGGATGCAGTAACTATACCATCTGCTTGTGCTCGATCTATTAAGTTGTGAGCTTCAATAGAGAATTTGGGTAAGGGATCTCCGGAAAGTTTTTTGTATGTGGATGTGTCCGATAGGAGTCTAGTTGTTTCCAGCATGTAGTCTGCACGGTTCTGGACTACGATACCACCTCCTTTATCTGCGGGCTTAATAACCAGTTGTCTGTTGTTGGTGAGTGATTTAAGAGCCGTGCGTTCTGCTGGGGTTAAGTTAGATGGTGGATTGGAACGTGAGTTGGACATTTGACACATTCGTAGTATATCAGCATATACAACCTGATAGAAGGTCTGGACGTAAGGTCCTTTGGCAAATGTGGGATAAAAGATAGATTTCGGTTTGAAATTAGTGTGTAAGATGGGTGGAGAGGTAGGTGGATGTTGAGTTAGAGATTCAATCTGGTCGTCAATGTAGAGATCTTCCAACTGGTCTAGGGCTATGAGTTCTGCGGGTCCTAGGGTGGAGGAGTCTTCTGTAGTAGTACTGCATTCAGCGTGGTCATTAGTAGTATATGGAGTAGTGTTTGGGGTAATGTTTGGGGTACCATTACCCTTCTTAGTGTCTTGAATGTTGAAATATCGTTTGATGGTGATATTTCTAATGAACCTATTGAGATCCAAGAAGAGAGTGAAAGGGTTGGGAGATGCTGTGGGGGCGAAGGTGAGCCCCCGTGCTAGTAGAGATTTTTCAGGCATGGATAAAGTGTGATCAGAGAGGTTGAAGATTTTTACAGTCTGCGCAATTTCTCCCTCCTTTTTGTGTCTGTGTCTCCCCCCTCTCCTGCCTCGTCGGTGAGCTTTCTTTTTGGGCAGGGTTGGGGGGTGATCACTAAAAAAGAGGGGGTAGGGGTGGGAGATATATGTTTGTTGGTCGGACTGTAAATGGGGGGTGATGAGATGGCGTGGATACTGGGGTGGTCCATGGTGGGCCCAGATGCTTGAGTGATCTTGGGCTGTGCGGTGTGTAGATTCCCAATACCAAAATCCAGAGTGGATGACTGGGGGTCCTCATAAGTGCTGTGATCTGATATGGCACTGCCGGTCTGTGTTTCTTTGAGGGTAACCGGTATGGGAGGGATTGAGGTAAGGATGCCAGTGTGGGGTTTCTTCTTTATACTCTTGGAAGTTTTGGGTGTACTGGAGGAAGAAACTGGCACGGGGGGTGGTGGACGATGATGGTCCTCTTTTGGTGTGGGTGTGGGCTGTGGCCGTCTGGAAGGTGCCGGTGGCCTATGTGGTTTATAAGGCTTGGTGGAGGGGCCTTGAAAGGATAAGAGGGCCGTGGTGGGCCTAGGTACACATTCCATCAGGGGGACTGGGGCGTGGTTCTCTTGCCCTGATGGGGTGTGGAGATTGGGGTGGTTGTTAACTTTGGGGGGGTGTGTATTGCGTCTGGGTTTTTTCCAACAGTGGATCCTGTTGGAGTTGTAATCGTCAAAGTCTCTGCGTATCTTCTGTAATTTACATTTGATGAGGCAATCCTCTTGGTACTTAGTGTTAAGTTTCAGTTTTTTGTACCATGAGGTGGGTAGGGGTGTAATGTATGATCTTAGTTCATCTATAAGATTGGTTAATTTGGACGATAATGAGTTGAATAGGGTATCCCTTTGCTTGATGATGATTTCCATCCATTTTTGAGTGCAGAATTCGGATATGGTGGACCATTCAGCAGCTAAATCTGCGCCCAGGAATGAGCAAGTCTTTTGGTTTCTGAGACCTCTGGGAGAAATTTTGTAGTTCAAATACAGTTCCAAGAAGAACTTATCCCACCATTGTTGGTTGATGTTATTGATGGTGTCCTCTATTTTGCGAAACTTCGCACATATGTGTCTGTATTCCAGACGGGGGATATTTGCTGATGGGAGGAAGTATCCATCTGGGAAGTGTGCGTATAAGTCATCTAATATGGTGTACTTGACTGATTCTATTTTTTGTATAATTTCCATGGTTACTATACAGCATAGGCTTGAAGTATTAGGTATGTAAACTGGGGGGGAAGTAAATCACATAAACATGATGGGGCTGAAGATGAATGTACAATAATAATAATTGGCATAGATCCAGAGGCTGCGCATATATGTGAACTTCTTAAGAGGAGATAAAAAAACGATCAAGGGGTTAATATGGCGCACAATGGAGGTAGCCGGGTACATATAACTAAAAATGGTGGGGGGAAGGGGGTGGGTTGGGGGTTCCTGAGAGGGGGAACTTGATGGTGGTAGTTAATGTTTCACAACAAGTTCGGGTATTAGTCCATGTAAGGATAAAATGATGCTGAATAAATGGAAGGCAGCCAGTCTATAAAAGCTAGAAGAAGCTCTGGAACAAATAAAAAAGAAAGAAGGACGGCGCCCTCTAAGTGCAGCATGTATGTTAAAAATATTTATTACAATAGATAAAAACACTCACATTTGAGTTGCTAAAAACCAGCATGTAAAGTAGTTTCATCCGCGTGCTCTCGGGGGATGTGGGTGTCACGGGCCAGTTCAGGGGTTCCTGGGATGTGAGTCCTGTAACCTGGGTCCTGGTAGCTGTTCCGGTGGTGCCAAGGGTCCTCAGAGCCACCGGGCGGCCAGGATATCGGTCATGGATCCTCCGTGGAGCGCCGTGCTGACCTGCGTCTTCACTTCCGGGAGCGGGGTGAGGCGGGCGGTGCTTCGCGTTCGGAGCATGCGTGCTCCTTCATCAGCCTATGCTGGTGGCCATATTCAGTGTGGGAATTTATACCATAGGCAATGGGAGGGGTGGAGAGGTAATTGAGAGGAGGGCGGGACTATGTATAATGATTGGGCACGTAGGTAACCATGGAGATGGGGTGTACACAATGTGGAAGGGGAGTGGAGGGAGACGGGGAGTGGGCGGGGCGGGGAGTGAGGAGGGGGGGAAAAAAAAAAAAAAAAAGGGAGATATGCAAATGAGTGTGTTGTGGTATTTCAACATTCAAGACTCTAAGAAGGGTAATGGTACCCCAAACATTACCCCAAACACTACTCCATATACTACTAATGACCACGCTGAATGCAGTACTACTACAGAAGACTCCTCCACCCTAGGACCCGCAGAACTCATAGCCCTAGACCAGTTGGAAGATCTCTACATTGACGACCAGATTGAATCTCTAACTCAACATCCACCTACCTCTCCACCCATCTTACACACTAATTTCAAACCGAAATCTATCTTTTATCCCACATTTGCCAAAGGACCTTACGTCCAGACCTTCTATCAGGTTGTATATGCTGATATACTACGAATGTGTCAAATGTCCAACTCACGTTCCAATCCACCATCTAACTTAACCCCAGCAGAACGCACGGCTCTTAAATCACTCACCAACAACAGACAACTGGTTATTAAGCCCGCAGATAAAGGAGGTGGTATCGTAGTCCAGAACCGTGCAGACTACATGCTGGAAACAACTAGACTCCTATCGGACACATCCACATACAAAAAACTTTCCGGAGATCCCTTACCCAAATTCTCTATTGAAGCTCACAACTTAATAGATCGAGCACAAGCAGATGGTATAGTTACTGCATCCGAAGCCTCATTTCTTAAACACGACTTTTACAAAAGGCCCTACTTTTACCACCTTCCGAAGGTGCACAAAGACCCCACACACCCTCCTGGTAGACCAATAGTGGCGGCCATGGAAAGCGTAACCAGCTACTTCTCTATCTACATTGATCATTTTCTACAAGGTATAGTACAGAACCTACCTTCCTACATTAAAGACAGCATCCACCTTCTGAACATGCTACGATACTACTCCTGGGAACCGACATACCGCTGGCTCTCGCTAGATGTGGTCTCACTATACACGTCCATTCCCCATAACATTTTAGCAACTCAAATGTGAGTGTTTTTATCTATTGTAATAAATATTTTTAACATACATGCTGCACTTAGAGGGCGCCGTCCTTCTTTCTTTTTTTTTTTTTTTTTTTGTGTTTACTATGTGGTGCTTTTACTAAGGGAAGTGCTTGATTTTATTCCCTGCTTTGCAGGGAAACAAAATCCAGCACATCCCTGTTGACAGGACAGAGCTTTGCCTTGTTTACATAGGCAGAGCTCTCTTCTGTCATTCTCCAGCAGACATCCATTGGTTGGCACCCGCTGATTGGCTTCTACTGTGACTAATTGCTTGCATGCCTCCTATCCAGGGGCGGACTGACAACTCATGGGGCCCCCGGGCAATAGGAGATTATGGGGCCCCCGGGCAATAGGAGAAGATCATGGGGCCCCCGGGCAATAGGAGATTATGGGGCCCCCAGGCAATAGATTATGGGGCCCCCCAGGCAATAGATTATGGGGCCACACAATATACACACACACACACACACACATACAGTATACACACACACAGACACACAATATACACACACAGTATACACACAGAATACACATACACAAACTGAAAAGGTACTGGAGAGGCGGGGCAGCTATAATCTTGGAATTTTTTTAAAAAACACAGATTTTTACATACTGTCCTTGGTTTTATTGAGGCTGGCAACCCTGATGGGGCCCCTCAGTTGCATGGGGCCCTCGGGCAGTGCCCGAGTGCCCGAATGGTCAGTCCGCCCCTGCTCCTACCTGGAAGTGCTGGCTCACGTACTAGGACAATATGGAAGCTGATTGGTTTGTATGAAGAGCTGCCCCAGATTTTGCTCTCTCCAGTTTTAATTAAAAAAAACGTATTTGTTACATATGTGTGTATGTGCACCGTATTTATTTTAGAATGGCACCCAAATGCACAAGTATAGTATTTTGAAACACACTGACGACAGTACACAGTTGTGTGGTGTGGTCTGCTGTTTAAAAACAGCTGTTTGTCTAATCCATGGGCATTTGTTAAGTGAATGAGCTGCCTAAGTGCAGGTTAGTGCACAAAATACTACATGGTAATGCATTTGTAGTAAAGCACCACAACAGTCCGCAGAGGTCTAAAGAAGCCCTTGAGGATTGGAAGTTGAAGTGAACCTGTTGTCAGTAACCAGGAAATCAGACCGAGACAGAAGTACAGTTAAATCACGCTTCTTTAATAATAAAAGTAAATAGAACCAAACGTAGTCGAAACATAGCCAGAGTTCAGGAACCGGAACAGATAGTCAGACAAGCCAAACGTCAGGAAGCTGGAGATCAACGTAGTAAAACAGCAAGCAGGATCTGGAGCCAGAAGGGAAGTCGTTTAACAGGAATACAGGAGAGCGTCTCTGTAAAGTTGACTAAGGCGAAGGCAGAGATCCTCTGGGCTGGACGGCTTAAGTAGGCAGGACAGACGAGCAGGATATCATCAACAGCTGAGTAACTGAAAAGATAGGAGCTGGCAATTAGCTGACAGCTGAGCGGCCAGCTCAAAGCAGGAAGGGCTGAGCCCAGTCCTGACACCTGTACTTTTCTTATTTAGGGCAAAGTCCATATAATAGCCCAACCCAATTTGTCCACTTCCCTGAGGCAATGGGAGGGACAGTTGCTAATAGTTTTTATAATGCACAGAGTTGACCTGAAAAGGATTATTCTTTGTTCAAAACTTAAAGAGGAGTTCCACCCAGGGGGGGCATTAAAAAAAAATAAAATAAAAGTCAGCAGCTACAAATACTGCAGCTGCTGACTTTTAATTGGACACTCACCTGTCCCTGGGTCCAGCGGTGCGGGGGATCGAAGCCCCGCTCGTCCCCCCCCTCCGCTCGTCGGCGCCGGCATTTCAACTGTGGGCGCCGGGCTGTGGCTTCACAGCCTGGCACCCACTGCGCATGCGCGAGCGGCGCCGAGCGCCGTGATTGGCCGCTCAATCACCTGGGACCTGCAATGGGTCCCAGATGATTGACAGGAGGGAGGGAGAAGAGCCGAGCCCTTCCTGTGCCAGGGGGAAGTGATGTCATCAGCCCAGGCAGACGAAGGGGCAGATTACGAGGGACCACCTAGCAACAGGCATTTAGAGGTAAGTAAAAAAAAAAAAAATATCCAAATGTTTTTTTGTTTTTTTTTTTAGAATTTTTTAGATATGTTTGTTTTTTTGGGTGGAACCCCACTTTAAGTTAGAAAGCATATTATAATGACTACTCTTTAATTGCTTCCATGGAAAAAAACAAACAAAAAGTATCCGTCAGACAACAAAATACATTTACTACAACATTAAAACAATCTTATTAGTGAGTGATCCAGTATTTAAAGTTGGTTGGGGGACCTAGGGAGCCATTTGTGTCATTTATAATGGGTACGCCTATTGCTAAGACATCAAAAAGAGTCAGTCCATGGGAAAATGGTAATGTGAGACTTAAACGCTGCCGAGCAAGGCCTGCTGTCCACTTTATTGTATATTTAGCCCTGTTTTCTCCACTGTGCTGAGGATAATTCCCATGACACTCTGTGAAATGTTAAACCTTGCTGTGAAATTGGTATTAATGCAACTGCAGGTGTTATCTTTCACACATTGTTCAAAATGCTTTTTGCCTACAAAACACAATTCTCAATTATTTCAACCGCTGTGCTTGGAGAATTTACATTTACTTTGCAGTTGTGTGTTCTGTGTTATAATACACATGATTTTATTATAGAAAATTATAATATTAATGTGTCTAAAATTTACTTTGAAACTCTGTTTCTTATGTAATTCTATATCTGTACAGACATCCATCAATTACTAGTAGTTTTATTCAGAGGACCAAAGCTAACTTTTGCCTCTTGTGGGCCATAAGACATGCTTCCCCGAAGTTGGTTCTCACCAGACTACACAATGGCCCCTCTAGGCACTGGCTACTCTCCCCGCTCTTCTTAAAGAGGCCCTGTCACCAACTTGAAAATTGCAGGTGAAAGCACAAAAAAAACAAGCATTTTAAAGCTGAACTCCAGCCTCACCTTCAGTCTTGCACAGTGGTAAGGCTTATGCCCCATACACACGGTCGGATTTTCCGACGGAAAATGTGTGATAGGACCTTGTTGTTGGAAATTCCGACCGTGTGTAGGCTCCATCACACATTTTCCATCAGATTTTCCGACACACAAAGTTTGAGAGCAGGATATAAAATTTTCCGACAACAAAATCCGTTGTCGGAAATTCCGATCGTGTGTACACAAATCCGACGGACAAAGTGCCACGCATGCTCAGAATAAATAAAGAGATGAAAGCTATTGGCCACTGCCCCGTTTATAGTCCCGACGTACGTGTTTTACGTCACCGCGTTTAGAACGATCGGATTTTCCGACAACTTTGTGTGACCGTGTGTATGCAAGACAAGTTTGAGCCAACATCCGTCGGAAAAAATCCTAGGATTTTGTTGTCGGAATGTCTGAACAAAGTCCGACCGTGTGTACGGGGCATTAGTCTGATTTCACAGCACACTAAGCATTAGAAGCTGCAGTAAGTCAGAAAGCCAACCTTATGGCCAGGCAGGGGGACATCCAGCATCATCTTTCCTTTTCGTCTTCGGTCCCTGGCCTGCCTCTTTCATTTATTGGATTTCAGTTCTTTTCATGGAGGCTCAGCATTACATGAGGGCAATACCTAGGAAGTCTATGCAAATACAACCTTTCTAGGAATGCCCACTCCTCCAAACTGACAACTACCCATAAAGCAGTGGCAGCTGGTGCTCAATATTTTGGAGGGGCGGCAAACAATCCCCCGGGCGGGTCAGATGGGAAGGCAGCGATCCGTGGCCTTACCTTTCAATGATGAGATGGTGCTGGATCCAGGGTCCTAAGACTCCCTGGCCAATTGGGTCTTAGGACCCGCTTTCTTATTGGCTGGGAGGAGAAGCAGGAAGACATTAGCGAATATTAATTTGCTAATGTCACACAACTGGGTGGGCTCAGGGTGCCCCGAGCCCACCCTTTTTTGAAGCCAATTCGAGCTTCAGGCTCTAATCATGTGCTTCTACAAAAAAAACACATTAAAATCAATGTGCTTTTGGCATTCCGTCCATGTCGGTGGTGCCCAGAAGTCTCAGGCCTTTTGATGCCTACACATGAGAGGATCTTACAGATGAAAAAAAAAAAATGCATAAAATATGCTAAATGCACATATACCCTTAATACAATTCAGAGACTGGTGTGTATTAATAAAACGATATATGTTTTACATTTTTAACCACTTCAGTACCGGCGTATTGTCATATGACGTCCACAGATGGGATCTCCCATCCTGGGTGGGCGTCATATGACGTCCTGGGATTCCCGGCCGCCTAGGGGGCGCGCGCGCCCGCCGCGTTGCTCGGGACCCGGTGCGTGTGCCCGGCGGCCGCGATGTCCGCCGGTCACCCGCGATTGCCCGTTAACCGGGCCGGCATGTGGATCTGTGTGTGTAAACACACAGATCCACAGCCTGTCAGCTCTGAGGAGAGCGATCTGTGTTCCCAGAACGGAGGAACACTGATCGGTCTCCTCCCCTTGAGCGTCCCCTCCCCCTTCAGTTAGTAATCACTCCCTAGGAAACATATTAACCCCTCCCCGCCCCCTAGTGGTTAACCCCTTCACTGCCTGTCACATTTACACAGTAATCAATGCAATTTTATAGCATTGATCGCTGTATAAATGTGAATGGTCCCAAAAATGTGTCAAAAGTGTCCGATGTGTCCGCCATAATGTCGCAGTCACAAAAAAAAAAACGCGATCACCGCTAAAAAAATAAATACATTTTTTTTTTTAAAAATGCCATAAATCTATCCCCTATATTGTAGACGCTATAACTTTTGCGCAAACCAATCAATATACGCTTATTGCAATTTTTTTTTACCAAAAATATGTAGAAGAATACGTATCGGCCGAAACTGAGGAAAAAATTTGTTTTTTAAAAAAAAAATTGGGATATTTATTATAGTAAAAAATATTGTGTTTTTTTCAAAATTGTCGCTCTTCTTTTGTTTATAGCGCAAAAAATAAAAACCGCAGAGGCGATCAAATACCACCAAAAGAAAGCTCTATTTGTGGTGAAAAAAGGACGTCAATTTTTGGGTACAACGTCGCACGACAGCGCAATTGACGTTTAAAGTGCGACAGCGCTGAAAACTAAAAATTGGCCGGGAAGGAAGGGGGTGAAATTGCCCTGTATTGAACCGGTTAAATATAGGTCATCCAAAGTCCAAAAATATGGACTACTATGAATAATTATAACACATCTAAATCCATGCCCCAAAAAGCGGGATCATTTCAAGATGGCCTGGAGAATAAACTTTAATTAGAAAAATAAATAAATTATAATTTAGAAAAAATCCTTCTAGGATGAAATTATTTTATTATTCTACAAAAACTAACTTAAGTCCTCTTGAAAGACCAAAAGCACATTAAGCATAGCTGAAAATTATTTAAAAACCAAAAGACACAGATCTCCTTTGAGATGTCTATGAGTGGGATGGAACATGTGAAATAATAGTTCTTCTCCAGTCATCTCTAGTAAAAGGTCCACAATTCGGCTGCCTCAAAATGAGAAGTAGAATGCTGAAAATAAAAGAACAACTGTGGAGAAAAAAAAGAGGAAATTGTGGTTGAAAATGAGGAAGAGGTTGCAAAATGCTTACATAAATGAATTGGCAAAAATAAAATAAAAAAAAAATCAAGTTGCTTTTGAAAATGGGGAGAAATAGCCACATGTGGTAGGGAGTGGTTTGTATTGTTCAGTGAACATACCACTGTATTTCACAATTATAAACCAGTGGCACTATTGACTTTTACCTTGAATGAAATTGTCCAGTAACAGCCATGCGCTCACACCCAAACATGTCCCAGGATGGGTGATGTTGTGTTAAAGGATCTATACCAACACTAAAGCAGACATAGGTTAATAAAATGGTATATATAATTATATTTTATGTATTATGTGTGGAATTCTATTCCTAGAAAGCAGTGTGTCTACTTCTACAGGCCCAAACTCCATAAAGATTTGAGCATGACTTTCTTCTGACTTTAAAGTTAAACTCCAGGATAAGCAAATATTTAAGTATAAGAGCCATGTGTATTCTTACTTAAATCTTGGTGGGCTTTGTGTATCTCTTCCAGATCTGTGCAGTTATCCAGTAACTACAGAGCTTCCTGTGATCGTGACCAGTCACTGCTGCTCTCTTTCCTTGTGTAGGGTGACTGGTCTTGTCTCCACCCCCTTCTGTAGTTTTCAAGCAGCCTGTAGTGGGTGGAGCTGAGGGGCCCCTCCCACAGCTCTGCTCTTTGCAAAGACTATGTTTAGCACAGTGATGATGTCACTGCTACATTTAAAAGGTAATATCTGGATATGCAAAGACATTTGGTGCACACATAGTGAATTTATATCCTTTGTGGCTATTGAGGAATATATTTGCACGAAGCTTTCTCTGGCCAGAGTTCAGCTTTAAAAGATAACTCCACTCTGGTGGAAAAAAATAGCAAAAAACCCCAAAATAAAATAGCATGTACAAATCCATTAAAGTCATACTTTAATGGAATGTTATTAAAAATGACCTTTCCTTTTCAATCTGTAGTGCTGTAATTTTCTGTAGAATGCAATTCAATACGCCAACCTGGAGGGGTTCTGTACACATATGGTGTACATAACTAACCTCCCCCATCCCTCCCCCCACCCAAGACATGTGATCTCCTGCTTGTGTGATTGGCTAGCTGATTTTCCCAGAAGTCTACACTAAGATACAAATCATATTTTGGATATCCCCTGCAACAAAAATGTCATTTTTGGTGAGATACTCCCAAAGGGAAATCACATCTAAAGAAACAGGGAAGAGAGGAAAGCGCCTACTAAGTGTAGCATAAGGACTGTTTAGTAAAAACACAAAATTGGCGAATCGCATTGTTAAAAAGGTCAAGAAAACTCTCCAACATACACATTGGCCTGAGAAAGGAGTGCACACGCTCCGAAACACGTAGCCAATTACATCCCGCTGTCATGACGTCACTTCCTCCAGAGTGCCATCCAGCGTGGTTCCTGGAAGCCGGAAGTTCAAGGTGCCATGTTTCCACCATCTATCTAGATACACAGAGCCAGCCAGTTCACATCGGTAAGGAGACATCACACACAGAACAGCGGTCTATTTTATTGATAAGCCTGTTGACTCTTTTAACATGTGAGTTGCCAATTTTGTGTTTTCAATAAACAGTTCTTATGCTACTTGGTAGGCGCTTCCCTCTCGCCCCTGTTTGTTTAATTACAGAGATTGCTTCTGCTCTGGGAACAGCTGCCACAAGTGTTATGGACTATTGCCAGAGACTATTATGGACTCAATTATAATATAATATATGTTCATGGGGTCAGCTAGATTGGATTGTGCACCTACTTTTTCTTTAAATCATGTCAAAGGTATGCAGACCTTGCCACTTTCCTCATTAGAACCCTGCAAGTGCAGCAGATGATTGATAATTATAAAAGCACTTCTATTCACATTCATTTTGCACATGGACAGAGACAAACAGCAATTTCTCCTCAATAACAAAAGGTAGGAATCTGCAACAAAGTTTGGTAAAATCCCTGCACATGTACATTGACTACCCAGAGGGTAGTCAATGTTCAACAAAAGTGGAGCTACTCTTTAAGTATGGATTCACACTAATCTACTGCAACCGTACATGCCTTGTGCTAAGGAAACTAATTCATTTTGCATAGGCTGCCCTTACACAACAACACAGATTATAAGGCACCTGCAGCATTACTGTCACTGCAGTACATCACAACGCACAGTTTTGCAGCCTTCAAGGCGCCCTTCCTGCCAACCTTGGTACATGTCTCTCTGTATTTGTGTGGGATTTCTACCTTGGGGGAGCTACCTAGTGTGTTGTGTACTCAGAAAAAATGTTGCCAGAAAGAGAGGCTGAAAACTCTGGCATTGGTTCAGTCCGTGACACAAAGTGCATTCTGTCCACATCATCATCCAGGAACCCATATTACCCACCTCTTGTGAAGCTGGCTTCGTTTGCAAAACGCACATACTGATTTTAGAGAAGAAAAAAGGGGGACATGCAAAACCCCACTTTCATCAGTCAACAAAAAGATGTCTGATTCTCTTTGTGTATGAGCGCAAATACTTGGCCAGACAGCACAAGCATAGGCTTGTGCTACAACTGTACATTTATTTGTCTGTACTCAGGTTTTACATGTCAAAATGACGTAACGGTCCTCTGTGATGATATAAAATTTCATGTAAACAAAGGAAAGCAACGGTCATGGGACTTTGTATGAGGAATGTCACTTAAAGCTAATTGATGTAAAAAATGTATGCTATGAAAATGTATTTGGGAATCAAAGGTTAAAAGTTCCATAATTGAATATACATGATGGAAGGGGGGTTATGTATCACATATCACATATAATAAATACAATAAATTAATAATATACAGGTACATGATAATATTCATATGAACAACTAAATAAGAAATATAAGTTGTAAAAATCAGGCTGTATTGACATTATAAAAATCAGCACATGGCTGGTAAAAAAAAATCCATAATATAAAAACTAACATGGAAATAATTACATAATGATGTATAATAAATATAGGCTGTATAGATCAAACTGTCTTGCTGTAGTGGAAGTCGTCTTGCATAATATAAACATAATATTGTATAATAATGCATGATTGATGTAAAAAGTATAGATCCAACTGTCTTGACATTGTAGAACTCTACGCATTTCTTGGCTCATGACTAGGGATGAGCCGAACACCCCCCGGTTCGGTTCGCACCAGAACCCGCGAACGGACCGAAAGTTCGCACGAACGTTAGAACCCCATTGACGTCTATGGGACTCGAACGTTCAAAATCAAAAGTGCTCATTTTAAAGGCTAATTTGCATGGTATTGTCCTAAAAAGGGTTTGGGGACCCGGGTCCTACCCCAGGGGACATGTATCAATGCAAAAAAAACTTTTAAAAACGGCCGTTTTTTCGGGAGCAGTGATTTTAATGATGCTTAAAGTAAAAAAAAAAAAAGTGAAATATTCCTTTAAATATCGTACCTGGGGGGTGTCTATAGTATGCCTGTAAAGTGACGCGTGTTTCCCATGTTTAGAACAGTCCCTGCACCAAATGTCATTTTTAAAGGAAAAAATCTCATTTAAAACTGCTTGCGGGTTTAATGTCATGTCGGGTCATGGCAATATGGATGAAAATCAGTGAAACAAACGACATGGGTACCCCCCAGTCCATTACCAGGCCCTTTGGGTCTTGTATGGATATTAAGGGGAACCCCGCACCCAAATTAAAATAAGGAAAGGTGTGGGGCCACCAGGCCCTATATACTCTGAACAGCAGTATACAGGCGGTGCAAACAAGACAGGGACTGTAGGTTTGTTGTTAAGTAGAATCTGTTTGTAATTTTGAAAATTTTTAACGTGTTTAGCTCCAGCCAAAAAATCTTTTCTAAGCTTTTTGGAAAACATAGGGAAGGGTTATCACCCCTGTGACATTTGTTTTGCTGTCTTTCCTCCTCTTCAGAAGATTTCACCTCACTTTTTTGTCCCAATGAAAAATGTTTTTTGAAAATTTGGGTTTTTTTGTGGAACAAGGATTCGGAAAGCATCAGTGGAAAGGAGAAATTGTTTTCCCATATTAACTCTTACAGGAGAGAATTTCCCTTCCTTCATCTCACTTCCTGTTGTCTCCTTCCGTTTGCAAGTAGGAGTCGTTTGTAAGTTAGATGTTTGAAAGTAGGGTCCTGCCCTATATACTCAGCAGAAATTTGGGCCTTAGGTGTTGCTGTGGCCACAACACTGTAAGCCCTCACAGGGCCCTGCTGTGAAATATTAGATCAAGAATTGTAATTACATGCCCCTGTTGAACAGGAGCTGAAAAATTAGGCCTTAGGCACTGGTGCTGGTGCCACAACACTGCAACCCCTCACAGACACTCTAGTTGGAACGCAGGAACGAGCCCTGCTGCAAAGTATTGCTTCAAAAATTGTAATTACACGCCCCTGTTAGACAGGGGCAGAAAAATTGGGCCTTAGGCACTGGTGCTGGTGCCACAACACTGCAACCCCTCACAGACACTCTAGTTGGAACGCAGGAACGAGCCCTGCTGCAAAGTATTGCATCAAAAATTGTAATTACACGCCCCTGTTAGACAGGGGCTGAAAAATTGTGCCTTAGGCACTGGTGGTGGCGCCCAGAACCAAAAATGTTCTTACAAGCTATCAGCGTGATGATTGAGGAGGAAGAGGATAATTACTCAGGGATAGTCACTCAGCATCAGCATAGGCAGTCTTTGAAGGGATCTGAGATTTCAAAAAAAATTATTCGGTTACATCAGCATCAGGTGCTTGGTAGCTGGTGGTGATCCAAGACTGATTCATTTTTATGAAGGTCAGCCGATCGACCGAGTCGGTGGACAGACGCACCCTGTGATCGGTTACCACGCCTCCAGCAGCACTGAATGTGCGTTCCAAAAGAACGCTGGATGCAGGACAGGCCAGTAGCTCAATTGCATACTGTGCAAGCTCTGGCCAGTGATCCATCCTCAAGACCCAGTAACCCAGAGGATTTTCGGTGGGAAAGGTGTCCAAGTCTGATCTTGCCCCTAGGTATTCCTGCACCATGTAAAACAGACGCTGGCGATGGTTGCTGGAACCGATCATACCTTGGGGCTGCGGACTAAAAAATTGTATGAACGCATCGGTCAGACGGCCACCTTCTCCACCGCTCCTTCTTTGACTGACCGAAGCCTCAGCAACACGTTGTCCAGAAACAGGAGTTTTTAACCTCCCAGTCTCTGGGAACGCGTTGCACAGACCTTTCTGCAAGGCCTCCCGAAGATGTTTCATCCTCTGCTCCCTCTGCGATGGCAAGATAAGGTCCGCAACCTTACCCTTGTAACGTGGATCAAGGAGGGTTGCCAGCCAGTATTGGTCCTTCTCCTTGATACCACGAATACGAGGATCCTTACGCAGGCTTTGCAGGATCAGGGAGGCCATGCAGCGTAGGTTTGCTGAGGCATTTGGTCCGGAGTCCTCTGGGTCACTAAGGACAACAACGTCCGCAGCCACCTCCTCCCAGCCACGTACAAGTCCATGTGTTCCTTGGGACTGATCCCTTAAAGACTGCTGCTGATGCTGAGTGCCAGGCTCCACCTCCATACTGACACAATCTTCCTCCTCCTCCTCCTCCTCCTCCTCGTCCTCTTCCTGTGTGATCGGCGGGCACGCAGGAACACTGTCTGAATAAAGGGGGCCTTGAGAGCTAAGGAAGTCCTCCTCTTCCTGCCTCTGTTCTGCCTCAAGTGCCCTGTCCATTATTCCACGCAGCGTGTGCTCCAACAGGTGGACAAGGGGGACAGTGTCACTGATGCATGCACTGTCAGTGCTCACCATCCTCGTGGCCTCCTCGAATGGTGACAGGACAGTGCATGCATCCCTGATCATGGCCCACTGGCGTGGGGAAAAAAAACCAAGCTCCCCTGACCCTGTCCTGGTGCCATAGTCGCACAGGTACTCATTGATGGCCCTCTGCTGCGTGTGCAGCCGCTGCAGCATGGCCAACGTTGAGTTCCATCTGGTGGGCATGTCACAGATTAGGCGGTTCTTGGGCAGGTTAAACTCCTTTTGGAGGTCCGTCAGCCGAGCACTGACATTATATGACCGGCGGAAATGCACACAGACTTTCCTGGCCTGCCTCAGGACATCCTGTAAGCCCGGGTACCTGCCCAAGAACCGCTGCACCACCAAGTTAAGGACGTGAGCCAAACAGGGCACATGGGTCATTTGTCCCTGTCGGAGGGCAGAGAGGAGGTTGGTGCCATTGTCGCAAACCACCATTCCTGCCTTAAGTTGGCGTGGCGTCAACCACCTCTGAACCTGCCCCTGCAGAGCTGACAGAACCTCTGCCCCAGTGTGGCTCCTGTCCCCCAAGCACACCAGCTCAAGCACCGCATGGCATCTTTTGGCCTGCGTACTTGCGTAGCCCCTTGAACGCCTACGGAGCACCGCTGGTTCCGAGGAAGAGGCCATGGAGGAAGAAGAAGAGGAGGGGGTGGAGGAGAGAGGTGTGTCACAATCAGCATTTTGGAGGCGTGGTGGCGGAACAACCTCCAACACTACTGCACCTTGTCCTGCATCCTTCCCAGCTGCCAGCAGAGTCACCCAATGCGCCGTGAAACTTAGGTAACGTCCCTGTCCATGCCTGCTGGACCATGAGTCAGCGGTAATATGCACCTTACCGCTGACCGCCCTGTCCAGCGAGGCATGGACATTGCCTTCCACATGCCGGTAGAGAGCCGGAATCGCCTTCCGTGAGAAAAAGTGGCGTTTGGGTACCTGCCACTGAGGAACCGCACATTCCACAAACTCACGGAAGGGGGCAGAGTCTACCAACTGAAAAGGCAGCAGTTGAAGTGCTAGCAATTTTGCCAAGCTAGCATTCAACCGCTGGGCATGTGGATGGCTGGGAGCAAACTTCTTTCGGCGGTGCAGCAGCTGGGGCAGGGAAATTTGCCTGGTACAATCTGACGTCGGTGTACCAAAAGCAGATTGCCCACAAGTACTTGGCTGTGACACACCTAATTCTACACCTTCATTCCTCTCACTGCAGGTCTCAGAGAGGACTGAAGGTCTAGTGGGGTTGGAAATCTCAGCTGATGAGGAGCAAGGAGAGATCCTCTTTGTTCTTTGGTGTGGGTCTTTTAGATACGCTTGCCAACGAACTGCATGGCAGGTCAACATATGTCTGGTCAAGCATGTGGTACCCAAGCGGGAGATGTTTTGGCCACGCGAGATACGCTTGAGACATATGTTGCAAATAGCAGCGGTGCGATCTGATGCACTCGTCTCAAAAAAGGCCCACACCAAAGAACTTTTTGAATAACGCGCAGAGACTGCAGCGCCCTGCACATGTGGAGCTTTGGGGTGTGATGCAGTCAATGTGCTGCCCTTAGGCTGGCCCCTGGAGGGCATCCTGTCTCGTTGGTGATGTGCCGCCTCCTCCTCCTCCTCCTCCTCCTCTCTCCTATCAGGCACCCACGTTGAGTCAGTGACCTCATCATCCCCTCCCTCCTCATCACTGGAGCAAACCTGGCAGTATGCTGCAGCAGGGGGAGCATGACTGCCAGATTGCTGTCCTTCTTGGGCACCCCCTCTGTCCGTGCTCATGTTACTGCCTTCATCGAGCTCAGTATCATCATCAGAGCCTTCCAAACGCTGGGCATCCTCCTGGAGCATGTACCCAACACTGTGGTCAAACAGTTCGAGGGAATCCTTAGGAGGACATGGTGGAGCTAGGGAAGGAGTCACTGATGACATTGAGCTGAGGGAAGAGGCCGCTGCTTTGCCAGACAAAGCACCCTGGGCATGGGTGAGAGAGGATGAGGAGGATGAGGACGGCTTGGTCATCCACTCGACCAAGTCTTCCGCATGTTGCGGCTCAACGCGGCCAGCTGCCGAAAAAAAGGCCAAGCGTGTCCCATGGCCACGTGCTGATGAGGATGCACCGTCTCCACGACCAGCACTAGACACAGAGCCTGCTTGCCCTCTCTTATTGGCTTGTGACTGTCTGCCTCTCCTTCTTGGCCTTCCAGACATACTAATGGCCTGTAGCTGCACTAAGCTGGGATAGAACACCTGTAATTTTCTTCAGGTAGCTTTATATACTGTAACCAGACAAGCCTGCCTGTCAGTAGGAAGATAACAGGAACGGATCTAGCTGAACACTGTGAGCAGGACGCACTGTACTAAATGTAAATAGTCTAGCTGCCTGACCGTGGTACTAATAGGATCAAATAGAACACCTGTAATTTTCTTCAGGTAGCTTTATATACTGTAACCAGACAAGCCTGCCTGTCAGTAGGAAGATAACAGTAACGGATCTAGCTGAACACTGTGAGCAGGACGCACTGTACTAAATGTAAATAGTCTAGCTGCCTGACCGTGGTACTAATAGGATCAAATAGAACACCTGTAATTTTCTTCAGGTAGCTTTATATACTGTAACCAGACAAGCCTGCCTGTCAGTAGGAAGATAACAGTAACGGATCTAGCTGAACACTGTGAGCAGGACGCACTGTACTAAATGTAAATAGTCTAGCTGCCTGACCGTGGTACTAATAGGATCAAATAGAACACCTGTAATTTTCTTCAGGTAGCTTTATATACTGTAACCAGACAAGCCTGCCTGTCAGTAGGAAGATAACAGGAACGGATCTAGCTGAACACTGTGAGCAGGACGCACTGTACTAAATGTAAATAGTCTAGCTGCCTGACCGTGGTACTAATAGGATCAAATAGAACACCTGTAATTTTCTTCAGGTAGCTTTATATATTGTAACCAGACAAGCCTGCCTGTCAGTAGGAAGATAACAGGAACGGATCTAGCTGAACACTGTGAGCAGGACGCACTGCACTAAATGTAAATAGTCTAGCTGCCTGACCGTGGTACTAATAGGATCAAATAGAACACCTGTAATTTTCTTCAGGTAGCTTTATATACTGTAACCAGACAAGCCTGCCTGTCAGTAGGAAGATAACAGGAACGGATCTAGCTGAACACTGTGAGCAGGACGCACTGCAATCAATGTAAATAGTCTAGAAGATAACAGGAACGGATCTAGCTGAACACTGTGAGCAGGACACACTGCACTAAATGTAAATAGTCTAGAAGATAACAGGAACGGATCTAGCTGAACACTGTGAGCAGGACGCACTGCACTAAATGTAAATAGTCTAGAAGATAACAGGAACGGATCTAGCTGAACACTGTGAGCAGGACACACTGCACTAAATGTAAATAGTCTAGAAGATAACAGGAACGGATCTAGCTGAACACTGTGAGCAGGACGCACTGCACTAAATGTAAATAGCAGGAACGGATCTAGCTGAACACTGTGAGCAGGACGCACTGCACTAAATGTAAATAGCAGGAACGGATCTAGCTGAACACTGTGAGCAGGACGCACTGCACTAAATGTAAATAGCAGGAACGGATCTAGCTGAACACTGTGAGCAGGACGCACTGCACTAAATGTAAATAACAGGAACGGATCTAGCTGAACACTGTGAGCAGGACGCACTGCACTAAATGTAAATAGTCTAGAAGATAACAGGAACGGATCTAGCTGAACACTGTGAGCAGGACGCACTGCACTAAATGTAAATAGCAGGAACGGATCTAGCTGAACACTGTGAGCAGGACGCACTGCACTAAATGTAAATAGCAGGAACGGATCTAGCTGAACACTGTGAGCAGGACGCACTGCACTAAATGTAAATAGCAGGAACGGATCTAGCTGAACACTGTGAGCAGGACGCACTGCACTAAATGTAAATAACAGGAACGGATCTAGCTGAACACTGTGAGCAGGACGCACTGCACTAAATGTAAATAGCAGGAACGGATCTAGCTGAACACTGTGAGCAGGACGCACTGCACTAAATGTAAATAGCAGGAACGGATCTAGCTGAACACTGTGAGCAGGACGCACTGCACTAAATGTAAATAGCAGGAACGGATCTAGCTGAACACTGTGAGCAGGACGCACTGCAATCAATGTAAATAGCAGGAACGGATCTAGCTGAACACTGTGAGCAGGACGCACTGCACTAAATGTAAATAGTCTAGAAGATAACAGGAACGGATCTAGCTGAACACTGTGAGCAGGACGCACTGCACTAAATGTAAATAGTCTAGATAGAAGATAACAGGAACGGATCTAGCTAAACTGAATACAGTGTATATATATATATGCAACACCTGGGATGCATATATATACACAATACACTGTAAGTGCAGCTAACTAACTGACTGTTCTGCCTAATCTATCTAACTCAAATCAAATGACACTGTCTCTCTCTCTCTATCTCTCAGCACACCGGAACACACACTACACAGGGCCGCCGTGCAGGCGGCCTTATATAGTGTGGGGCGTGTACTAAATCCCCTGAGCCATAATTGGCCAAAGCCACCCTGGCTTTGGCCAATTACAGCTCTCTCTACTGACGGCGCTGTGATTGGCCAAGCATGCGGGTCATAGTGCATGCTTGGCCAATCATCAGCCAGCAATGCACTGCGATGCCGCAGTGAATTATGGGCCGTGACGCGCCACACGAATTTGGCGCGAACGGCCCATATCGTTCGCAATTCGACGGACGGTCGAACAGCCGATGTTCGAGTCGAACATGGGTTCGACTCGAACACGAAGCTCATCCCTACTCATGACCACTCGTCAGGAGTAAAAAAGTCAAGGATATCTGTAAGTGTAAATAATTAACAGGGTATGTAGCGGTGCCCTCATGGGGTCACTACGCTTTCTAGCATCCAAACATTTTACCCTACTGGTCAGACATCAATTTTGGCACACTTTCCCAGACAATGAACAGTCTCTTGGTTGTTTTTATTAGGGGGTTAAACTTGGATGGGGAAAGGGGACATGGAATGCCCATATGATGAATACTTCTCAATGAAATCAATGTTGGTTGAGTCTAGATTTGACAAGCTCTTTCTCTGCACATCTCCTCCAGCACACTACTTGAGATCACTTGCTTCACGTCACTGTCCAAATCCAGGTTCCTGTCTCCATTAGCACATGGCTAGGCCTCACTCTGAATAAGTCCTAACGTTTTCCTAATAGCCCATTACAGGCAGGGGTCTGCAGAACCCTTTGAGGTAGCAACCGTTTTAGTAGAGAAGAATAAATGTGCTAACTGACACTTGATGGACTACTGATCCCAGTACGTCCAATGCAAATCCTGCCAGCCCTCGTGGCTGCAACGACTTGACTCCAAAACACCACTACAGTCTCTCCCTCTGGCTCCACATCCAAATCCTGGCATGTCTCTCCATGAGCTTCACATTGTGCTTCTCACTCACCGACCCCGGCATCGATCCCTCCTGAATGACTTTCCTGGCAGTGCTCCCAACTGTCCTCTTCCTTCTCCTGTTCCAGGACACCTCTCAATGACATAGAGAGAGGCTCCCTCCCAGGTCCCAAGCTCCAGGCCTGAGTTAACCCCCCCCCCCAGAAAGGGGGTTCCCTCAGACCACAACAGTCTAACACTCCATCATTCAGTTCTTCCACCGACGACTCCTCCTACAACAGGCTGACCATGGATATATATAGGAGGCCTGCCCCCTGCCAATCCTAGTTGTCACTCCAGCCCTCTGCCCTGCTTCTTTTCCAGAACCTTCTGAAAACCAGTGGAGGCGCCCAAGAGCTGAAGCACATGTCAGTCACCTGCTGCTAAAATAAACCACTCCCCTGCCCCCGGATCAAAAACAAACAGGCCTAGCTCACAGCATAGGTCTGCCTAAATTTTCCTGAGCTGACAGTACAAAACAAACCCACTACTCTAGCAAAAAAAATCCTAAGTTGAGAAAAAGAGGGGAAGGATCTATACAAAATATGGGATCTAATACTTACATATTAACTCAAAGAGAAAGCCCAGCTTCAAGAGCAGGAGAAGGGGGCGTCAGATATAACGTATGACCCGGGGCTGAGGCAGGAATAGCCCATACAGACCCTGGGAGCAGCCAAGGAGGGGGCCAGATGACCATATGGTGGTCCACATGGAGTGAGAAAAAAAGGGGCACGTCTAACCCGCACTGATCTAGAAAAAGCGTGAAAAAATATAAAAATATTCTTAAGTGAAAAGACATCTACGTGAGTATATTAGTGTATAGAAGAAAAGTGTGATGATGTGATAGAGATGTGTCCCTGGGAACCCAGATGGGATATAAAATTTCTTGACCTGTAACAAGACTGCATTATCCTATGTACTGGCAGGAACATACATGCTATGATTTTTTTTGTGTTAGCAGCAATTTCCCACCATGCATTGCAGGTCAACATTAAGAGGTCTATTTAAAAAAAAAAATCACTGTGTGAATGTCTCAGCATTGGCACAGGCATCACAAATAATTCCTGTAATGTGTCTATATTTATTTCCAATAATTGTCAGCTGCATCTAGTGATCGGAATGTGTTTTTTTCCTTAAATACCTAAAGAAAATTCAGCATTATATCCACCAGATGGAGTAGACGAGCATGGGAAATAAATATACTAGACACATTACAGGGATTATTCTTGACAGCTGTGAGAATGTTGTGACATTTGCACAGCGAATTTTGGATTGAGTGGTGGGAGGTTAGAACCCCTGTAAGGATTTTACCAGTCACTGTGTTCCCATTAGAGATACTCACCCTCTCTCATTGTCCTGGTGTCCACTGCTGCTGTGTCTAGACTTATTGTAAGGGAAAATCCAAAATTTTGAATTGTCACCAGAACAGCATTAGAGGGGAAATCTTCTAATGGGGTAACTTGTTTGGATAAAACTGTAAAAAGGGAGGTATTTTAATTAAGAGAGATTTCTTCTCACTTACTGTTGTGTCTACAGAACTGGAAGTTAAAGGCAATCTCTCCAATGTGTTACAGATAGCAAAAGAGGGATAAAAGACAGGCGTTTTAAAGAGGAACTGATCCCTCAAAGCTGTCCCCCCCCCCCCCCCAAAAAAAAAATAAGCAAAGGGCAAAGGACTAGTCAGCAGTATTGCTTGGGCTTTCCCTGCAGATGATATTTTCCATGCCTTATTCTGCACTGTCTTTTATTGGAGGCAGCCATCTTGGTAGAGTCAGGGATTTGCTTCCTTGTGTCAGAGCCTCCAGCAAGGATAATAGTGAGCAATACAGTTGTGACATTACTTATTGCAAATCTTCTGAGACTTATGGCCCGTACACACGATCAGAAAATCGTACGAAAAATACCACTTTCGAAGTGATTGTACAATAATCTGATCGTTAGTACATACCTTTCAAGAGCTGATCACAACAGTTCATCCGACAAGCATAACATTTTTTCTCATACGACACCAGATCACACGATTTACGTTTAATCAGTACTAATACTTAATCAGTTCTGTCATTCAAAGATACAATACAAATACAATACAATACATGACATCACTTCCGAATTTTTATTCTGTTGTATGAGAATTTTCGTCACTTTAGTAAACTCTTCATTTTTTTTATGAGACTAGCAGTGGAGGCCGGTGGTCCTTCGGGTGGGTCTGTTGCACTTACCCCATCTATGATGGGCAGCGCTTCTCCCGGGCTTCACTAGCGGCTTCCCTTGCTCGATGGCGACGGTGGCTTTCTCTTACCCTGCTCCCCACAGGCATCGCATCGGGTTCCGTTTCCTCCCTCCTCCTCGGCGGCCAATTGGGAATCTTCTCTTTTCGGCCAATCGGAAAATGGGTCTCAGACCTGCTTTTGATTGGCCAGATTGAGAATCAGTGTTTCAATAGCGAATATTCATTCGAGGTTGTAGCACCTGGGTGGGCTCCTGGCGCAATGCTCTGCGCCAGGAGCCCACCCTATTTTGAAGCCTGTTAGAGCCTCTGGCTCTAATCAGGTGCTTCAAAAAGCACCCCTGTCACTGTAATTCACGCGCCCAGCATTCTGAAAGAGGCTGGACGCATGATTAGGGGGTGGCGGTGTCCTGCAAAATAGCGGCCATGGATAGAGCATGGGGGTGGCGCCTGTGGATAGAGGGGGCGGCGCTCCGGCCCCCCAAATGGACCGGCTGCCACTGGAGACTAGCATGCAAATAAAAAAAATGGATGATCATTTGTCTTTTAATCTCATTCTGTGTACCAGGCATAAGAGTCAGAGGCAGCAGTGCCTTAGATCTCACAGTGCAGATATACAGCTATAAGGCTTTTAGCACTGGAGTGCCTAGACACACTCACATACTAGAAAGTGCACTGCTATCTATTTTTCAGGTGGAATTCCAGATATAGGATACTGTTTAGGCACAATTAACATTTATAGATTTTTCCTATACCATAGCACATTTTCTCTTTGTGAGTTCAATTCCACTTTAACCAACCTCTTTTATTATTGAAATAATAAAACATTTGCTATTAGATAGGCTATAACTCTGAGTGATAACATGTCAGCAGTGACTGTAGAACTTTCCCTTAGTCAACATGGCACAAGAGCAGTATAATGTGTGCAAATTAGGAGAAGGTAAAGCAGTGGTTTTATAGCTAGGTCAGGAAAGCTATGTACGATAAATGATTCTTTTTGGATTTGTGCAAGTTTTATATCTTTGTAGATTTTTTACTTTTTTATTTTTATTCAGTTCCAGAAATAAATTACTACAATTAAATCAATTCTAAACACTCCTTGTACTATATTTTGTTGAAGTAGAACTCACCATTTGCAGGGCTATTATTGTTGGCACTGTTGCTATTTTTCACAGGTGCCAAATACATATTTGCAGATAAATTAGAAATATTCAGTACAGAAAAACTGAGCTTCCTGACCTGGCCTGCACGCAAGTGTTTAATAATGAGCAAAAAGAGAAAGACATTTTTCCCTTTTGTCAGCACTAACAATGGCTTTCAAGCACGAAAAAAATTACAGAAGTTTCACCTGTAAGAAATTTGTCTTAGATTTTTTACATCAACAATAAAAATGATCTTTACTTGTAAGGTTTTACCCCTAAAAAAATAAAAGAGATCCTGTTCCCTTATAGCAAGTTAAAAGCACAGTGCTAAGCTGTAAAAGAAACCTGGTTGATCCTGCCTGTTCCTGTGTCCTCTTTAGTGTGCTGAGCACGGTAATCATGGCTGCTGATCCATGATTACCGTGGTCAGGTTACATGCCTCCATCATCCCGCTGCTCTCCTCTCCCCCTTCCTCCCTGCCTATCAGCTCCTGTGTGTGTGTGAGCTACCCCTCCCCTCCTGCCGCTATCAGTAGCTGGCAGTAAAGTTAAATAAAGATTGCTTCCAGCCCCTCTGTTCTATCAAGCCATCCTACACTGTGTAAATGTTTGTGTAAGACGATGCCTCTAAAAACCTTATCTCAGATCTTTTCTGGACGGTCACGTGACCTCTGGCCGCTCTCCGGCCCTCCAATCTAAGGGCTACAGCGGGAGGGGCTGAGCGGACAGCACATCGGTCACGTGACCTCCCTGGCTGATGTCAGAGGGGGATCTCAACCCCTCCCGCTGTAGCTGTTAGATTGGAGAAGGAGAGCAGCTAGAGGTCACATGACTGGCCAAAGATCTGAGATAAGATGTTTAGAGGCATCGCTTTACACAAACATTTACACCGTGTAGGATGGCTTGATAGAACAGAGGGCTGGCAGTGAAAATTTGTTTTGACTTTACAACCACTTTAAAGTGATATTAAACGCCAAAACAAAAAGTTAATATATTGCAGCTTAAGCCAGCCATACATGGATCAAAATTCAACCAGTTCAGCAGGGACTGGCCATATTTCGATCCATGTATGGGCAGGCTGATTGTACCCAAGTCGATCGATTGATCCACTTGGGTACAGCCACCCTGTTGGATGTTTCCTAATGTGATTACTGCCAGCGGCTAATGTTAGCCTGTTAGCCAGTAGGAATGTTGGCCTTTCCCAATTCTCTCAATGCAAAACAAAAATAGATTTGGCTGGATTTTCATTTTCAAGATAAAACGAGAACATGAAAACTATCAATGTTCCTCTCAAGTTAAGCTCCACTGAGGCGTCTGCAAAGATGTATTAATCTTAAATGTTAAGACGGAGTGTCACATTATGACAAGATATTACTTCCTGGGAAAAGCCTACAGGGTTCCATCTACTGTAGACGACGGGAAGTAATAATCAGCATATCAGTGGTGGAAAAGAAAGAGCCATTGAGTAATGCATTTGTATGAAGCAGTTTAACTTACATCTCCATTGTGATCATCACACAGATCATTGACCCCAAACTTTCTATAGATTGTTTCATTCCGCAGCTCAGAAGAAAGAGGCTTGTGTAGACAAATGCCCCGTTAGTTATTTGCCGACAGCTATCTACACCATGTTATGAATACTGGCTAATCTGTGGCAACACTTAATGAGACAGGAATGTTGGCCAAGCTCTCTGCAACGCACTGAATAATCGCTTATGGGTCACTGGAGACAGATTCTGTCCTTTTTCTACACGCCATTGTTCTTATTCTGTCCCTACTGGATGAACAAGTTCAGTTGTAATATTAACTGTACAAAAATTACAGCTGAAGGACTTTATGGATGGGAAGAATGAAGGTCTTCATGGCAAGCTGGTTTATTTTGAAACTGTAGAGCCACCCACATGGCATGAGACCAATAGGCTTCCTCTGGCAGCTAAGCTCTTGGGCTTCTGCATTTTGCCGATGACAAGAGATCTCAGGTTTGTGTTGATAGTTTGTTGTTCACTTGAGACAGGATTTGCATTGTGAAAGAATTCTATGGCAATGCAAACCTTCTTGAAGCAGGCCAAATGCAGGTTTGGAAGGAGGTCAATAGCAAGTCAAATGCACCTGTCAATGAATTTGGAAGGATTTCAGAGATTTCTGAAACAGATATCAAAATCATGACATTGACACAAGCCTAAAGCCTGTCAACACTTGTCCTTATAATGACCATAGACTTGGGCATCTACATATGACATCCAAGTGGGAGATGGCTACACCCAATACATATAGCAAATATGGATAGATTTGGTTACTAATAACTGGCCTCTGAATGAGTGTAAGCAGGTGCAGTTGGCTAGTCTGCCACTAGGTGTCCCTGTCCCAGAATATTGTGTAGTGAAATAGATTAGTGTAATCAGGTGCTAGGTCCCTTTTAGCTAGCGTCCTCCTGTAGTGATGTCAAGGGTGGGTTAGTGCCACTGCCTATATATAAGCCAGGTTGGAAGAAGCATTAGTGCAGTTAGGGGCATGGGAGCCAGATACCCCACATTGTGCATATTTAGTCACCTAGATCAGGGGCCCAGACAGAGCTGGCGAACAGGGTGTGATAGTTTTGGACCCAGAAGAACTGGCTGCAGTCACCCTTCCTCTTATGTGTTGGAGGCTAGAGGGGGGTGCAAAAGGCCTTTCAGGCCAGGCCAAGTGTTCCCTGAAGTGGGTCTATCTCCCTGGAGGGCCTGGGAGAAGTGTACTGCTCACAGCTCACAGCTCACAGCATGGGTTCGGTGCGTCCCTGTTCTCCGTTTTAGGGATGAATCAAGCCCAAATTTTTGCCTGATTTTGAACCTGAAATGGAGCCAAAGACGCACAGGACCCCTGTGCAATGCGCTCCACAGCCGCCAGGCTGATGTGTGAACCGTCTCCATTGAGAGCCGGGCACACTCTTCTGTCATGCAAATTGGATGCGGGGAAACCGCATCCAATTCGCACTAGTGTGAACCCAGCCTAAAGTGGTTGAAAAGGCAGAATTGCAGAATTTTGTTTATCTTAATGCATTATGCATTAAGATAAAAAACCTTCTGTGTGTAGCAGCCCCCCTAATACTTACCTGAACCCCATCTCTTTCCAGCGATGTTGCACGAGAGAGTCGGCTGTCCGGGACTCTCCCTCCTCATTGGCAGAGACACAGCAGAGGGCGCCATTGGCTCCCACTGCTGTCAATCAAAGTCAGTGAGCCAATGAGGAGAGAGCGGCGATGGGGCCGAGCTGCGGTGGGATGGGGCCGAGCTGTCTGAATGGACACAGAGCTGCAGATCGGCTTGGGTGCCCACACAGTAAGCTGCTTGTTGTGAGTGTACTCTGCATAAGGGAAGGGCCAGGAGTGCCCGCGGGGGGCCCAGGAAGAGGAGGATTTGGGCTGTGCTGTGCAAAACCACTACACAGAGCAGGTAAGTATAACATGTTTGTTATCTTTAACTGGTTGCAGCTCACCCACCGTCAAATGACGTTGTGGCTCTCGTTCTGGGACGCCGCCATATGACAGCGTCCAAGAACAGCCACTCTCGTGTGCCCGCAGGGGCGCGCAACGCGGCGATCATGGCCCATCAATGCCCATCACTGCTGTCCATCAATGCCCATCAGTGTCGCCAATCAGTGCCACCCATCAATGCCCATCAGTGCCCATCAGTACCGCCTATCCATGCCGCCTATCTGTGCTGCCTATCAGTGCCCACCAGTGCCGCCTATCAGTCCCCACCAGTGCCGCCTATTAGTGCCCATCAGTGCCACCTAACAGTGCCGCCTATCAGTGCTCATCAGTGCCACATATCAGTGCCACCTATCAGTGCCCATAAGTGTGGCATATTAGTGCCACACATCAGTGCCACCTCATCAGTGCCCATAAGTGCCGTCTCATCAGTGCCCATAAGTGCCACCTCATCAATGCCCACCAGTTCAGCCTGTCAGTGTCCATCAGTACCGCCTCATCAGCGCACATCAATGAAGGCGAAAAATTACTTTGTTACAAAATTTACTGAGAGAAAAAAAGTAAAAAACATTGTTTTCAACATTTTTGGTCTTTTTTTTTGTAAAAAATAAAAAACCCAGCAGTGATTAAATACCGCCAAAAGAAAGCTCTATTTGTGTGAAGAAAATGATAAAAAAAATTTGTTTAGGTACAGTGTAGCATGACCGTGCAATTGTCATTCAAAGTGCGACAGCGCTGAAAGCTGAAAAATCGCTTGGGCAGGAAAGGGGTGTAAGTGCCTGGTAGGCAAGTGGTTAAACAAAAGAAAAACTTTATTTCCTGGTGCCTCCATGGCAGCATACTACTAGTGATAGAGCTCCGCCTCGACTCCTCCCTCAGGACCAGTGAATAGCATAAATTAAAGACGTAGTCCCTCCCCCAACATTCTCCTTTTTTTCCTCATACCTCTTGTGCTGGTGAAGAGTAGCAGTATGTCCATACCTCTGCAATCGGCAGCGTCCGCCGGGTTTAGCCTTTCCCGTGCGCAGTCCCTGTTCTTGGGCCGCTCACAGCGCTGATAAGACTGGGAACCCCTCTGTGGATCTGTTGGGGTCTTCGTGCAGAGTTTCCTCAGGAACGCAGTCTGCCACCATAGCCTATGATGAAGCCAAAAGGAGTCGCATAAGGATCAGCTCCATTCTGCCAGGCTTGTGATTTTACATTCTTTTGTTTTCTTAAAAAAAAAAAAAAGAGTTGCTTTTGTATATTCCCCCCTCTTTTTCTCTTCTGCACCATTTGCTTTTTGTTTTCCTCCCTTGGAAATAAACATGTAAGATACTTGTTACCTTAGGTGTTACCTTAGGTGTGCAGACAAATGTTATTCTCTTAGGAAGGTCAGCCATTCCCCTGTTTCTGTGGGGGATCGTGTTGTGTTGGTTTCACTTTCCTGAATGTAGCGTGGCTCGGCGTCCCCTTCGCCCTACTGCGCAGGCGCGATCCGGGAAGCTAAACAGCCGTCGCTCGACGAGGGTTTTCTCGGCTTCCCGGCGTTGGCTCTACTGCGCATGCGCGGGCGCATGTGCGGTCTCTCGACGCCGCGGCGGCCATCTTGCTTTCTGGAAAAAGGGCCAGTTTTGCCCTTTTCTTCTTATAAAAAAATTAAAAAAAAAAAAAAAAAAAGAGGAGAGACAGACTGGGGGTTCACGCCCCACCCACCCCTAGGGTATTTAAGGTCAGCTTTGAGGGCTGTCAGTCAGAGTCTCCTCGGCTGTGCCCTGCTAGGTTTCTCTAAAGTTGCTCTGTGGTAAGTATTTTAAAAAAAAAAAAAAAGGGGGAAAAGAACAAATGGGAAATGTGTCTCTAAAAAAAAAAAAAAAAAAAAAAAAAAAACCCTCTTTTTTCCTTCCTTACCTTTCTTGCTATTTTCCGCAGCTGATCCTTATGCCCAACTCCGCAATGAGCCATTCATCCCGCAACAAAGATCCTCACACTTCCGTTAGGTATGGGACCACCTATACGTGAGTATAAAAAAAAAAAAGTGCGCTCGCTGGCCTGACATGATTTTTTTCTTAAAATCATAGCCCTGCCCACTCCAAGAGGACCGAAAAATCCTCAAGGCACCACGATGACGACAGCCCAAGTCGCAGATCTCGTTCTTCACGCCACCGGTCCCGCTCGTCAAGACGTGAGTCCCATTCTTCGCGACAGAGGTCAAGATCCAGAAGACGGGACCGGTCCCCCTCTCCTAGATCCTACAAGAAGTGCTGGACGTGTGGGGCTAGTCCGCTGCCGAATAAAGTAGTCTGCAAGGACTGTTTTGCGGACTATGCGTCCAGCCGCGAGTTAGAAAATCAGCAGGTGGTGGACCTGCTCAAAAGGACTATGAAGGACTCCTTCTCTGAGCTTGCGGCCTTGGTTCCTGCCCAGCCAGTCCCGCAGACGTCACAGGCACAGGATGCTGAGCTTGTTCTTCCTGGTCCTTCCGCGGCCAGTATGCCTCTACCTCCAGCAGGCCGACTGGCCAGAGACTCCCCACCTGAAGACCTCTCGGGAGATTCGTCAGATGAGTCGGATCCTTCTGGCTTCAGCCATTCATTGGTAAAGCCATTTATCCAGGCAGTAAGAGCCGCAATAGCTTGGGAGGATACTGAAGAACCTCCCCAGGAAGCAAAAAGCTACTTCCCATTCCTTAAAAGGAAACAGGCTTTCTTCCCTTTGATGGGGGAAATTACACAAATCATTCAAAATGAATGGTCTAGGACTGATAAAAAGCTGTCGTTGGGCCGTTTCAATAAGTTGTATCCCTTGCCGGAGGAGGGAACAAAATCACTAAACTCCATACCTGTGGTAGATGCATCAGTGGTGCGACTCGCAAAGAATATTACCCTGCCTATGGAAGATTCCGCTTCTTTCAAGGATTCTCTTGACAGAAGAATCGATCTGGATCTCCAGAGGAGCTATTTAGCTGCAGGAGCGGCATGTAAGCCAGCGATCGCCCTCACCTCCGTATCTAATGCCATTAGAGCTTGGACGGATAACATTGAAACAGCTCTACGCCAGGATGTCCCCAAGGAAGACATAATTAAAGCCTTGGAAGAAATTAGATTGTCAGCAGACTTCGTTGGAGTAGCAGCTATAGACACGATTAGGTGTTCAGCAAGATCTATGCTGCACTCAGTAATGGCGAAAAGGGCCTTGTGGTTAAAACCCTGGACGGCGGACTTGGCTTCCAAGCAAAATTGGTGCAAAATCCCGTTTGACGGGAAGGCATTATTTGGAGACAAAATGGATAAAGCCATATCTAGGCTGTCAGGGGGAAAGTCAGGTATGCTTCCCCAAGACAGAAGGATGCGAAGATCCAGAGGAGGTTCTTCCAGGTTCCGCCAGTCAAACCCTAGAGATTTCAGACAATCAAGGCAGTTCAGAGATGGCAGAAGACCCTGGAGGGGCACTCAGGCATCCTTCTTGGGCAGAAAGTCGAAGGCCCCTCAGACTCCACATGAGCAGAAGCAGTCTTTTTGACGCCAGATTAGCCCAGACACTACCGGTGGGAGCCAGACTAAAATTCTTTCTTCCAGTCTGGGCCAGCAAATGCCAGGATCCCTGGGTTCTCTCAACAATCCAATGGGGACACTTTTGGAGTTTCTCTCATCCTCCACCTCAAAATTCGTTCACAAGAACGGAAATTCCATCCTCGCTGCTGAAGGCTCAAGCCCTAAGACAATTCATATCGTCACTCCAACTTCAGGGAGCAGCTGTGCCGGTTCCTTTGGCAGAGCGTTTCACAGGCTTCTATTCCACTCTATTTCTGGTTCCAAAGAGAACGGGTGGATGGAGGCCTGTGATCGATCTAAAAAGACTCAACAGGCACATTCACCCAGAAAGCTTCAAGATGGAGTCTCTACAAACAATTATTCAGGCAGTACAGCCAACAGATTGGATGATATCAATCGATCTGCAGGATGCGTACTTACACGTGCCAATTCTACCTGCCTTTCAGAAATATCTCAGATTTGCAGTAGGTCGGATCCACCTGCAGTTCCAAGCCCTGCCCTTCGGTCTGTGCACCTCCCCCAGGGTGTTCACCAAAATTCTAATATCCGCTTTGGTTCCCCTGCGGGAGAGGGGTTTGAGGATATACCACTATTTGGACGACATCCTCCTCCTAGCAAGCAGTCCGGGTCAGTTGGTGTATCACCGAGACATTCTTCTCCAGTCCCTGAGAGAACTAGGGTGGTTGATAAATTCAGAGAAGAGTCAGCTTGCACCTACACAGCGGATGATCTATCTAGGTGCGATGTTCAACACCCAGGAGGGGACAGTGTCATTACCATCCCTGAAGATGAGGATTATTATCCAGAAGATGGTCAAAACCATCGCGAGCCGGTATCTAACGGCATCGCAATGCCTGAGCCTCATTGGCACAATGTCTGCCTGTATACCAATGATTTCTTGGGCCCATTGGCATTTGAGGTATTTTCAGACGGGTTTCTTGGCGCAGTGGAAGAAACAGCGACTCTCTCAGACAATTCTGCTGACGGGAGCAATGCGCAGGAGCCTTCACTGGTGGACTCTACCAGAAAACCTCTCCAAACCTCGCTATCTGGGTTCCCTCTTCTGGATCACAGTTACGTCCGACGCAAGTGGACAGGGCTGGGGAGCCCATTGCGGGGAAGCCAGGATACAGGGGAGATGGTCCTGTTCCACCCAGGGAGTAGTATCCAACATACTGGAGATGAGAGCAGCGTTCTTGGCACTAACTTCATTGGCTTCTCAGATCAGGGGCCAGAGAGTACTTTTACGCCTGGACAACAGGGCAGCTGTCGCATACCTGCAGAGGCAGGGGGGCACTCGCAGCACATCACTCCTCAGGGAAGTGGAGCCGATTATGCTCTGGGCAGAGAAGAACGTCCTAGACCTCAGGACGATGTATCTCCCGGGAAGGTTGAACACAGAAGCAGACACGTTGTCGAGGAAATTCTTGGACAACAACGAGTGGGCTCTTCATCCCCAGGTCTTCCATCAGATTGCCAACCTCTGGGATCCCCCTCAAGTAGACCTATTTGCCACCCCGGGGAATGCCAAACTGACCAGGTTCGTCTCTCGCCTTCCGTATACGCAAGCGGAGGAAGTAGATGCCCTGTCATGCCCCTGGAGGTTCACCACCGCATATGCCTTCCCCCCCCCCGGCCATTAATATTCAAGTTCCTCCTGAGACTTCTCAGAGAAGCAGTCCAGGTACTGGCAGTACTCCCATATTGGCCGAAGAGACCTTGGTTTCCTCTAGCTATGCGTCTCAGTGTGAGCTCTCCAATCAGGATCCGTCCTTTCCCTCAACTTCTGACGCAGGGCAGTTTAGTTCATCCAGACCCTCAGAAGCTGAACCTTCGAATCTGGAGGTTGAGAGGCGAAGGTTCGAGTCCCTAGGATGCTCCCCAGGGGTCATAACAACCCTCCTAGGAGCCAGGAAACCAGCAACCAATGCCATATATTCAAGAATATGGGACAAGTTCTTGTCATTTGCTGCCTCAAATGAGTTTAATCCAATCTCTCCTTCTACATCAGGTGTTCTTGGCTTCCTCCAATCAGGACTTGATCTGGGCCTTGGCCTAAGTTCCCTCAAAGTGCAAGTAGCAGCAATTTCTGCCGCAACAAATAAAAGATGGGCGGAAGAGCCCTTAGTAGTCACTTTCCTCAGAGGAGTGCTGAAGATCCGGCCACCTACCAGACGGTCTTTTCCCAAGTGGGATTTATCCCTGGTCCTTGAGGTCCTCTCTGACCATCCATTTACCCCAGTGGAACAACTGACAATATGGAACATAACACTGAAAACGGTTTTTCTGTTAGCCATTACATCTGGCAGAAGGATCTCAGAACTCCACTCGTTGGGAATAGGTGATGACCACATCTCTTTCTTTCACGATAGAGTAGAACTTCGTCCCCTTCGGGGGTTCACACCTAAGGTCACTACTCCAAGCCACCTTTTGGAGCCCTGGGCACTACCAGTATTTGCTGAAGCAGATTCAGGAGCATGTCATGAGCTGGACATATCCAGAGTACTCAGAGCCTACCTAGAGGCCACTAGGTCCTTCAGGAACTCGGAAAGACTCTTCATTGTTCCATTCGGCAAATACAGGGGCAAAGAAGCTTCCATCAGAACTCTGGCATCTTGGGTGGTAAAGCTAATCCAGAAGGCCTACAGGATAAAGAATATGGAACCTCCATCTCGAGTGAGTGCTCATTCCACAAGGGCAGTCTCAACTTCCTGGGCAGCAAGGGCTAACGTGTCATTAGAGACGGTGTGCAGGGCCGCCACCTGGTCCTCTCGCAATACTTTCCTCAGACACTACCGTATCGACCCAGGAGCGCTCACAACGGTTGAGTTCGGCAGAAGGGCAGTTCAGGCTGCAATGTCCCATTCTAATTAAACATTTATTGTTAAGCATTATCCCACCCGTGTCAGCTAGTTATTTATCACTAGTATGCTGCCATGGAGGTACCAGGAAAACGGAAAATTGTATCATACTTACCGTAATTTTCCTTTCCTGGTGCCTATCCATGGCAGCATACGCTCCCACCCTCGGTATTCTATTTTACGGAGAATGTTGGGGGAGGGACTACGTCTTTAATTTATGCTATTCACTGGTCCTGAGGGAGGAGTCGAGGCGGAGCTCTATCACTAGTAGTATGCTGCCATGGATAGGCACCAGGAAAGGAAAATTACGGTAAGTATGATACAATTTTCCGTTTTTTGACTTTAATATCACTTTACAGTTAAGAAAAAAAAAATACTTTTTTGCCTTTAGAACCACTTTAAGCTCTCTAAACCCAGATTAAGGTTTTTATTCAAACATAAAAATTTTCTTGTTCATATTATGCAGTGGAGGCCGGTCCATAAGGGGCACAGGGGTGCACGGGCACTGCCCCCCTAATCTCTATGCACCGGCCCCTAATCTCCATGCGGCGTGCTGAACACATAGATTTCTACAAGCCTTTTTTTTTTGAAGCACATGATTAGAGTCTGAGGCTCTAATTGGCTTCAAAAAGTTTGGGCTCTGAGCTATTATGGCTCAATTTATTGTGCTAATCTTTGACCAGTAAAGAAGCTGGAGTATCACTCTAATGACAACATTTATATATTAATATGCAATAAGAGTAAACTATTAATACGGTATTATTATCAGTTATACAATGAATTTTTGGAGCATTTCAGAGGTTGCAAAAGAAATTCTAGACAGTTATAGAAAAAAATGTAATTCCTCTATTGAATAAAAAGGTAATAGATGTACATTCAAAATACATGAACCGCTTTCATTATTGCACATTTACTATTTATTTCTGTTTCAAAGGGTTAAGTGTGCTTTCTTAAGGCATTTCAATCAAGAATAAACTTGTAGTGTAACTGTGTAGCCTGAAAGACAAGTTGTAGCGTGAACAGTCAGTCACAGAAAAACTAGCCCCGAAGCTTGAAATAACTTGAAAAATGACATGGCAAGCGGCCAGTAATGAGAAAATCAAGTCTTTTATGCTGCGCTCAGCCTCATATGGTGCTTTCACCACTCAGAGATTCCCCTTCAAGTCCGCAGCATGGAGAATAAAAGGATCTCTGTAACAGGGGGGAGGCCATATTTGGTCCTGGCAGTAGAGCATGTTCTGCTTGTATTTTTCTTATTATATAATTAACAACGCTCACTTGTAGCCTTTGCTCAGACCAGTAGCTCAGGAATCCTAAATTATTATGATTTTCATGAACTTTTTTAACCAATCATAGACCCACAATGGCAGTGTTATGGACTGTGCTGATATCACTGAGACACTGGCATATACTGTTATTTTCTGCAGGAAGACGTGTTCTTGTTGCCTGTGTCAACTGAGCAGACTCTGCTTTTCATTCCATAGCTGTGATGGAGAATGAAATAAAAAAACCCTGAAGGTTCTAGCACATGGGCCAGCTCAGGCTGTTCAGTGTAACTGCAGCCTTATTTGCTACATCATGGCAGCCCATTGGCATGGACCAACAATCCAGTACATGGATTGAAAACTGGCTACAAGGGCGAGTTCAGAGGGTGGTGATAAATGGGGAGTACTCGGAATGGTCAGGGGTGGGTAGTGGGGTTCCCCAGGGTTCTGTGCTGGGACCAATCCTATTTAATTTGTTCATAAACGACCTGGAGGATGGGATAAACAGTTCAATCTCTGTATTTGCAGATGATACTAAGCTAAGCAGAGCAATAACTTCTCCGCAGGATGTGGAAACCTTACAAAAAGATCTGAACAAATTAATGGGGTGGGCAACTACATGGCAAATGAGGTTCAATGTAGAAAAATGTAAACTAATGCATTTGGGTGGCAAAAAATATGAATGCAATCTATACACTGGGAGGAGAACCTCTGGGGGAATCTAGGATGGAAAAGGACCTGGGGGTCCTAGTAGATGATAGGCTCAGCAATGGCATGCAATGCCAAGCTGCTGCTAACAAAGCAAACAGAATATTGGCATGCATTAAAAAGGGGATCAACTCCAGAGATACTATAATTCTCCTGCTCTACAAGATTCTGGTCCGGCCGCACCTAGAGTATGCTGTCCAGTTCTGGGCACCAGTCCTCAGGAAGGATGTACTGGAAATGGAGCGGGTACAAAGGACAGTACAGTAGGGTTGCCACCTGTCCGGGATTCACCCAGACAGTCCGAGTTTTGAATCTTGTGTCTGGGTTTCAGGAGGACTGAAACCCGGACATATTATTCAGACCGGGCTGTGGCTCCCCAAGTAACCAAGATAGAAACACACAAATCTGTTGCCATCCAGGAGCTGTGTTCGGCTAGCTGGGGGCAGGTTCGGCATCATTGGGGGGGGGGGTGATGATGTCAGCAAGAGAAATTTGGCCATACCCACTGCACGCTATGCACACCGCATTACTTTTTTCCTTGGGGAACCCAAAGGTGTTCCAGGCCGCTAAAGTGTTCGGGCTTGGTTTGAAGAAAAGGTGGCAACCCTACTGTACAGACATATGCAAATATAGATTTTTTTACTTGTTTGCATATACCTATATGCTGTACTTGTGCGCTTAAAGTGAGCCTGGGTTCACACTGATGTGGTGCGGGGCACTGCATGTGATTTGCATAAAGTAAAGCCCAGGTTCACACTGATGCAGTGCGGGACAAAGCAAGTAATTTGCACAGGAATAGAAGCACATTCCTGTGCGAATTACATGCGGTGTCTCTGGGCTTCGATTTGAGCCATGGATTTGTATGGCTCAAATCGCACCGCATTCAAGCCAAACTCGTGCTGGACCCTTTTTTTGTCCGCACCAGAGCCGGATCACATGGGTGTTCACATCCATGCAATCTGATTTCGCAAATCGATTTCTGAATGTCGTTAACTTAACATACACTCTGCAATCGGTTCACGTGAACGGGTTGCAAGTTTGATGCGGTGTGGTATCCGCATCGATTTTGCTGTGTATTCACACCGCTTCTAGTGTGAATCAAAGCTAAAGGCATAATATTTATTTTTTTTAAATAACAAAAATGTAGTACTTACCTGCTCTGTGTAATGGCTTTGCACAGAGCTGCCCTGATCCTTCTCTTCTGAGGTCCACTGCTGGCACTCCTGACTCCTCCCCTGCCAAGTGCCCCCATAGCCAGCCGCTTGCATAGGGGGCACTCGTGCATGCTCTGTGTGGCCATAAGACGCATACAAAGCACTGCTTGGCCCTGCCCCCACTCCCTTCTCACTGGCTGTGATTGACAGCAGTGGGGGCCAATGGCTCCCGCTGCTGGGTTTGAGTTGCTCTCATGCACATCGCTGGATCATGATCGGGTTCAAGTAAATATAAGGGGGAGCTGCACTTAAAAGGTTTTTATCTTAATGCAGTGAATGCATTAAAGCGGAGTTCCACCCTAAAGTGGAACTTCCGCTCATCGGATTCCTCCCCCCCTCCGGTGTCACAATTGGCACCTTTCAGGGGGGAGGGGGGTGCAGATACCTGTATAATACAGGTATCTGCACCCACTTCCGGGTACAGCTAGCCGCAGCTAGCCGCAGACTCCCCGCCCACCCCCGTTGTGTTGTGGGAAATACACAGTTCCCACAACACAACGGGGACCAGTGAAGACGCGCAACGCGACTCGCGCATGCGCAGTAGGGAACCGGGCAGTGAAGCGGTAACGCTTCGCTTCCTGATTCCCTCAGTGTGAATGGCGGCGGCAGCACCCGAGGATCGAGGGACGGCTCGGTCTCGGGTGCCGACATCGCTGGACCCCGGGACAGGTAAGTGTCCTTATTTTAAAGGTCAGCAGCTGCAGTATTTGCAGCTGCTGACATCTAATTTTTTTTTTTTTGGTGAAACACCACTTTAAGGTAAAACACCTTCAGCCTTTACAATTACTTTAAAGTGATAATAAATCCTCAGTTTTTTTTTTAAAGTGCTTTCAGCAGCTAATTTATTCACTTACTGAGTATGAAGCTTCCTTATCCTTTAATCCTTGCCTGTTCCATTCTAACCTGGTGCCTTGGTCACGGCCCTAGGTTTCCTATTCATGGTGGCTCCTACCTCTTTCAGCATCTTATGGAGCCCTTGCATGCAGGGACTATTTTGCTACACTGTGTGCATCAATAGAAACAGAAAGCGGGAGCCAGCAGCATTGAAAGTTGTAAATTGCAAGTGCTTGGTTAAAGTGTTAATTAGCCCAGGAGCCTGCATTCACTATATCTGGTCTCCCACAGTACACAGAAGATGGAAATGCAATTATCTTAGTAAATATAAATTGCTTTCCCTTTCTCATCAGCAGTTAGAGCAGTCTTGTGACTTCTATCAGTTTCTGGTTAAAGCTTGTGGGAGGAGCTTTCATTCTACTCTGACTGTCCAATGAGGCTGCAGGACCCCTCTGTATGGACAGTGCTGACTGGCCCTGTGCTGATCACATGCTCCCTCTTTAGCAATACACACCAAACTGAGCATGTGCAGAGTGACTCCAAAGGCGCTGTCTTATCAGGAGATGGATTGGGGACAGTGGAAGAAGGGGAGGATCAGAGAAGACAGGATCAAACAACCTTTTTACACAATGCAGAGGGTTAACCCCTTAGGTTCCACAGTGAGTATAACAAGCATGCTTTACTGCATATACAGACTGATTTTACTGTTGTAGGTTTAGTAACATTTTAAAGAATTTAATACTTTAAGGGGAAATGTTTATTTTATTGTACTCAATATGTTAAAATAGATGTTAGATAAAAATTGAAGGGTTTCATGCCACTTTAAAGCTGAACTGTTATAAAAGACACAAATGAATGCAGTTCTGTATTCATTAATACATCATCAAATGCACTTTTTTTAAATGCAAGCAGTGTAAGCAGGTCCGTCTTTAAGGCAGGGCAAAAGGGGCAGCTGCCCAGGGCCCTGTGATTGTTGTGGGGCCCAAAGCAGCTGCCTCATACTTGCCAGCTATCCTGGTTTGAATTCCCTTGTCCCTCGAGGTTTCAGTCCCGTGCTATGTCCCAATATCAGTGTGAAGTGCTGCTACTAATGCTGCCCAGCTCTGCCCTATTGTTGTGTACAGATGACTCACCTGCAGACCCTGTGTTTACATGTGAATTACCGGCATTCATATGTAAATATCGGCGGCCAGCGGCATTGATATGTATATCATGCCCCTCTCAAGTCATATCCACAGTAATCTCTAGCAACCAATCAACAAGCAGAAATCATGTGCTGTAACCTCTAGCAACTAATCAGTGAGCCGTAATGTGTGCTGTAATCTCTAGCAACCAGTCAGTGAGTGGTAATGATGCACTGTAACCTCTGGCAACCAATCGCAAAAGCTGCCTGATCTGATTCAGTAAACTGATTTTAAATCTAGCTGCTATTTATTGTATGTCTCAGAGCAGGTGGTGGGGGCAAGAAAAGTTTTGCCCAGAGTCCAATCAATATTAAAGATGGCCCTGAGTGTATCAAAACTTGACTTGGTATTAGCCTCTTGCAGTCTCTGTACAGCAGAGCACAGACTGACAAATGAAAAAGCAGCTCATGGATCCAATCAGTTCATGTGCTGACAAGCAGAATGCTGATAGGAGCTCTTCCTCTTCGCTGTACTACTTCTCCTTCACAAGCTGGAGGTGAGTCCTGACTCCTGAATAGCCTGGGCTCACAGGAAATGGTTTGAACAATGCTGGCTGATGTTGAATTCAGAATTCTAAGGACATCTAGTGGCAGAACAGAAGTACTGAGGAGGGGAAACTAAGTATTGCAAATGGGAAATCATTTGAGTCAGATTATTGTGTTCTTAACAATCAGATCACTGTTTGTATCCCTAGTTTTAGAACTCTTCCTGAGTGACCACTTTTCAGGCATTGGATCTGATAAGTAGATGGTCAGATGTTCTGCTCTCATGTCATTGTTTCTTTAATGAGTCATGATGTTCCTCCTCACCTTCACTATGACTATATCAGCTGCTATCTGTATGACCTGTTGTGTTATCGCGCACCTTTTTATGGCACTTCCTCTCTGGTGTCTGGTATAGCAATCTTGAAAGAGCACAAAACATTGCAAACAACTGCCAAGTGCAACACTAAACAGTGCGGGAGTTCTGAATCACATTCTAATCTGGTGACTCGTAATATCCTGCCTGGCTTCCTATGAATTTATTAGACATTCGCGTACGCACGTTCCCTGAGGTGCAATGGCCGACAGCGATTATTGTTGGGCTACTAGTTTCTTTGGTATGTAAAATAATATCTCACATGCAGCCTATTGCATTAGGGTGTGCACCCCAAAGTTCTGACACACATGTGTGGATAGAGAGATAGAGATATAGAGAGAGAGAGAGAGAGAGAGAGAGAGAGAGAGAGAGAGAGAGAGAGAGAGAGAGAGAGATAGAGATAGATAGAGAGATAGAAAGAGAGATAGAGATAGAGATAGAGATAGAGAGATAGAGAGATAGAGAGATAGATAGATAGAGAGATAGAGAGATAGATAGAGAGATAGAGAGAGAGAGAGAGAGAGAGAGAGAGAGAGAGATAGATATTATTATTTTTACAATATTTTTTTACAATCTTTTAGGAGCCCCGTTAGGGGGCTTTTGTAAGATATCAGGGGTCTAAACAGATGTCTGGTGTCCCAATTTTGAGGCAGAGTAATGCCGCGTACACACGAATAGACTCCGACAGTCTTTCCGACAGAGTTCCGCTGAAACGGACTTGCCTACACACGATCACACCAAAGTCCGATCATTTAGAACGCGATGACGTACGACGGGACTAGAAAAAGGAAGTTCAATAGCCAGTAGCCAATAGCTGCCCTTGCGTTGTTTTTGGTCCGTCGGAATAGCATACAGACAAGCGGTTTTCCCGATAGGAACTGATTTCGTTGGAAAGATTTGAAACATGTTCTATTTCTAGGTCCGTCAGAATTTTAGAAAGAAAAAGACTGATGAAGCCCACACACGATCGGAATGTCCGACGGAATGATTCCGTCGGACCTTTTCTGCCGGAAAGTCCGGTCGTGTGTACGGGGCATTAGAGACTGAGGACAGAGATTCCCCAGTCCCTTTTTCTGCAGCCTCAGCTGCACTGGACATGAATGAACAGGAAGCGCTCTGTGCTGAGCAGCTTCCTGTTCATTCACAAACTGAAGCATAGTAAACACAGTTTGCTATGCTACAGTTAGGAATATACATATTGAGTGAGCAGTACCGATCACTTACTGTGTTCATTCAAAAAAGGAAAAGGCCGGTAAGGTACATATTTACTGGCCCCTTCCCCCTGCTCTCCATACTGCAATATCCCCTAACAGAACAAGGGTGAACACACCGCTTCAGGCAAAAAATGGACACACCCCGTCCAAAGTGCTAATCCCGGCTCATCACCGTAGGCAATATCAAGAAGAGAAGAATGGATTGCTCGCACACTTGAATCCAAAAGATGCTGTAGAAATTTCTTTATTGTCCTGAGCCAGACAAAATTGCAATGATGATCAGTTGACGCGTTTCACACAAAAAGAACCGTGTTCACAACAAGCATGGTTCTTTTCATGTGAAACGCGTCAACTGATCAGCATTGCAATTTTGTCTGGCTCAGGACAATAAAGAAATTTCTACAGCATCTTTTGGATTCAAGTCTTTTCTGCAATATTCCCTGCAGCAGCCGATGGGAGAGGAGAATGTGGAAGCCGGCAGCACTGCTGTGGGGGGTCCTGTGCAGCAGGGGCAATCTGCGCCACATGGGGTGATTAGGGTGTGCCCAGGCACATCCGGGACACCCCATGCACATGCCTATGCTCTCATGACTTCCTAAAGTCCAACACCCCTTACTTAAAATCTGATGTAACAAGACAACATTAATTGATCTTTGTGTATTTTCTTTTTTTTTTTTCCTTGTATTTGAAATGTAATGAAATGTAAAGGTGGTATGTAATTGCTGTTTACTCCCTCTGACCACCAAGCATGAGGCAGTATTTACCCACTGGCCACTGTCTGACCTCCCTGTCTGAAGACTAGTAAGTGGTCCTTTGTTTAGAAAGTTTGGAGTCCTTGGAGTAGAACAGGTTTACTTTCAATGTTAATTTTTACCTATGAGGTGAAACAAAGCGAAAATTCCTTTTGCAGAGAATACCCAAACGTGTCAGAACAAAAAAGCTGGATTTTTGCTTTCACGTGGTTGGAAGATTGCAGTCGGCAAAACGACGCCCAATTAGCAGAGTGAAAATTAACTTTGTAAAGAGAAAATTTGACAATCTTAACCTCTCACCTCTGGTGTAATGCACATATGCGTCAGAACAGCAGGTGGGCTTTAATGCTGGCTGCACACATATATGAACTAAACATCTCCACCGTTCTGTGCTGTAAGCATACTCACTGTGAGCTCTCAGTACAGGTACTGAGCTTTCACCAACAGCTCCTGGTTACTTACTACTTAAGATCAGGACTTGATCATGTGACCACTGCAGCAGCCAATCACAGTAGTCACATTAACAGCAACTCTGTCTCCCATCTTTCAGAACCCCTAAAAGGTCCAGCGGGAGTCGGTGCCAAGGGGTTAATGAATTAGATGAAGTGGTGCTGATTCTAACCATCCAATCATGTGCAAGCAAAAATTTTGTGTTTTTTTTATATATGCATTGTATTTGATCAGATATTCCTTACAAAGAGAATATTTACTTTGATTCCCTCATTCAGTTTGGCTCCATTCACAACTTGGTATTCCAGGAATGCGTGCAAAAATGCGCGTTTCTGGAAAAATGTGCCAAAATGTGCATTGCGCTTGTAGTGCCATTATTTCTTAAAGTGTTAAGTGTCTGAACCCACAACAGTAAAATCAGACTTTATATGCAGCAAAGAATGCTTGGTATACTCACTGTGGAACCTAAGGGGTTTAATCCTCTGCACTTTGTAAAAAGGCTATTCGATCCTGTCTTCTCTGATCCTCCCCTTCTTCCACAGTCCCCAATCCATCTACTGATAAAACATAGGCTAGGGGGGCAAGCTGCACATGCTCAGTTTGGTGTGTATTGCTAGAGAGTTTTTTTTTCTTGGAGGAGTGCATGTGATCAGCACAGGGCCAATCAGCATTGTCCAGACAGAGGATCAGGGATCCTGCAGCCTCATAGGACAGTCAGGGGACAATGAAAACTCATCCTACAAGCTTTAATCAGTGCTCCACTGGAAGACTGCTATATACTGCTGATGAGAAAAAGTATTTATTAGTTTATACTGTGTACTGTGGGAGACCAGATATAGTGAATGGAGAGTCCTGGGTTTAGTAACACTTTAATGGCACCCTAAATGTTGGTAGGATCCACATGTTTTGTCACACACCAAAATGCCCATTTTAAAAACATGAGAGGCTCATTGCAAAAAAAAAAAAAAAAAAAAAGTACAGGAGGTTCTTTGGCTTGTTTGTCGCGCATAGGGCTGCCCATTCAAGTGAATGAGCTGCCCTATATCAGTGGTGGTGTGTCCATTAAGGGCACACGGGCGCCACCCCCTCTGTCACGCCATTCCCCTCTATGTACAATGGATAGATTCATGCATAGCGGGGGGGGGGGATTTTTGAGACACCTGGTTAGAGCCATAGGCTCTAATAGTCTTCAAAAAAGGAGGACATGGAGCGCAGAGCATTGCGCTCGCAGTCCACCCAGATGTGTTAAAAAGTGCTGAGGAAACGCGACGTGTCATGCAGATGTGAATGGGGCCTGGACGTAGAAATTCCATTTGCTAAGAAATAACCCAAGCTAAATCAAGCAGGATTTGCAAAACAAAAACTATTTACAAAGCTAGTCATTTTACACCCCTTCACACACCTTCTGCTAGAACTCCCATATTGCCCCCTTCAACAGTTAGGTTCATTGTCACAACACAGCTGCATGCAGAATTTTATCAAAGAAGGCATCTCTGGCATTCTTCTAGATGTACATTCTACAGTCCCACAATGGACCAACAATGGAGGGATGTCCTCCTGCAGAATAATAACACTACATGCTATCTAATCCCTCTTGATTCCCCTTTCCCCTTCCTTTTCTATATTTCATTCTGATCTGCCATATATCTCTAAGCAATTGCTGTTAATGGGAAAGAGATGGATTATGTCAATTATTTTGCACCGTAAACCATTAAGAACTAATCTGCTAGCTATTAGAAGCAATGTTATTTTTTTTTAAAGGTGAGGATCCACACTATTGCTTAAAAAACAGTATTAACCAGTGGATCGCAGGGACGTGTCAATTCATTTCCATGGTGAGTTATTAGACTATGTGCACCCCAAATCTGGATTGTCATCATACATATAGTCTTAAAAGTCAATGAAATGTAAAATTCCTACATGCAGTAGCTTTATAGCATGTGTTTGGAGGGATGTCTCGCGTTCCTTTGAATGGACCATGTAAAATAATCACCCTATAACATACAATTATAAATAATTAAATTCTAAAGTACATTTTTTTGCCCCAGCATTTTCCCACCAGAAAAGAGTACTTGTAATTTAGTTTGGGAACTTAGTAGGACAATGCAAGGGAAAGAAATACCAGTGAAGTTGTAAATCCATTCCTACATTAGTAACTTTTTGTTTTTTGCTGTGCTTGAAAACATTTTGTCAAAATCTCATAGTTTTTCCTTTTTTGAAAAACTAATTTACTGTATCATGTGGATTGTATTATATTTTCTGTGTAATATATAACAGAACAGATTTGTTTTCTAACAGCACACTCTAGTGGAGAGAATGTAAATTGCACTGTGCATGCAGAGCAGTTCAAGTAAACTTTCCGATTACAGTGCATAGATTTTGCTGCACCTGCTCTCACATTGCAAGTTCTGTGTTACAACTCTACAGCAAATATCAAACTTTGGAATGTTTGTTTGTATCATAAAATACTTTGTAACTCTGCAGTTAAACTACATATAGGAATTGTGCATAGTTATATGATATACAGCACATATGCATACAGGGAAATCGTTTTTTCTTAGCAACATAACAAATAAGCTTGTCTTCATGTCAGTGTTAAGACCCTTTCACATGTGTGCAGCAGTAACATGACTACATGTGTTTTCACACGCCCCTACAAACTTATAAAGCACTTATACTGTACAGGGTCTAAATGAACATTAGCATAGCATTTAGTTCATTTGTTACACAAATCAGGGGTATTGACATTAATAAATAGAGATTTTCAGGGTCTAAATACCTGGCTCTGATAATGGGGCATGGACCCCGAAATGTTTTATACCTCCCAAATTTCTGAGATGGGAATGGGGGACACCTATTAGCAAAAGTATGTAGGCATAGGACACGCCCCCTGCCCAGCCCCCCTTAAAAGAGAATTGTACAAAAAAAAAAATTGGTTAAACCCACAAGTGTTTTTTTTTACCATTACTATTCGGTTATATTGGCTTTTGGAATTTACAAATGCAACAATTTAGAAATGGCATGAAAGGTTTAGCACTGGGAAACACTTTTTGATAGATACATAGTGCTTTTTATATACAACTATATAGATCAGACCAAAATGAGAGACAAATGAGGAGGAAAGAGGACTTTGTTCCAGATCAGGGACAGTCCCTTGAAATCAGGGACTGTTGGGAGCTATGCTAACAATCTCTAAAATGTATGTTATAAATTCATATTGTAATCATGGTACATATACACAGATCAGCATAAATAACACCAATGTTATGAATTTACCAATACTAAATTTTAAAGTGGAACTAAACCCTCCCATCTTTTACAGCCAAGGAAGCTGCCATCTTAGTTTCTGTCTCGATCTGCAAGTGCCATGGTGCTCCACATGTGACCAGTTATGACACCAGCTATTTGACAGTTTGACAGTTTGGTTGAGAACACAAGCAAATGTGGCAGTTAACATTCCCAGCATGTTTCTGAAAGTGTTTAATCTATGTGTTTAGTTCAGCTTTAAGCAAATCCGCCCTTATAGTGAATGAATTATATAACTGTGCCAGTTCATTAAATATTTTGAGTGACAGTTAATCAAATAGATTTGTATATTGTGAGACTCTTATCAAGGAAATCCACATGTGCTCTTCCCGTTCACAGTTATAGTCATAAGTGATTAGTGCTCATCCTGTTATGACAGCACTTCCAAACCACGATCCCACAGTCTCCTCCCTACGTGTTACGTCACATACAATCCACATCTCCTTACTGCAGTGGTCCTGTTAGACCATTGATTCTTTTCACATGTTTTGTTTGGTTTCTGTGCTCACGTATGTAATTTTTGCTCACTATAAGTGCAGATTTGTTTAAAGTTTAGTGTTGTTAATTTTGTAACACTGGTGACATTTAGGCTGATCTGTGCAAATGTACCACAATTATAGTATGAATTTATAAATCATACATTTTAAGAGATCGGTAGAGCATCACACACTGATATAGCATATTTTATGAATTGTGAAAACCCAATTTTGTGCAGATAAGCAAAAATGTGCAGCGTTTACCTAATATATATACACAAAGTGTATACTATAAAAATGAATCAATTTCTCGTATTTAGAAAAGAGAGAGCTTGACATAGAGGAACTATTTAATACTTTGAACACATCAAATAGTGACACACATGGACTCTTTAGAAAAATGGGTCACATGATGGATAAAAAGATAAACCTATGGTGGGATATTGTCACTATTGAACAGTATATGAAAGAGGATATGTTTCCAAAGAAATTTAGGTGGGAAATCCCCATAAACGATGGGCTAACTAAAGAGGAGGATATCCAAGAATGGTATGAATTTTTTCATTGTAAAGGAAAGGGAGTTTTTATTAAGTAAAGAAAGCAGAGAAAATGATTAAGGTAGAAAATAATATTAAAGAGATAAAAGAAAAATTAGAATCATGTAAGGATACAGCTGAGCAATTAAACAAAAACATGGAGCAGAAGAATAAGGAGAATAAACAAAGGGAAATCAGTAAGTTTCAAAGGGACTGTAATGATTATAAATCTAGGCAAGTTTTTAAATGGCAAAAACAGATTATCCTTAATGTACCAAGTTCGACTAACTCTACACCTGATAGAGTCATATATGCTCAAGCGGTGCAAAATACCCCCAAACAGAACGCATCTAGAGAAAGGCAGGATCAATATAATGATGAAAACAAACCTCCCAAAAGCATCTACAACTATAAACCCAATTATAATAATCAACCTTTCAGAGGACCATGTAGGCCTCAACAACATAATGGGAATTTCTTCCAAGGACAAAATGGAGGTGGCAGAAATTAGGGTCCTAACCCCAGACCATGGCAACCACAGCAATGGGGACATAATAACACACACGGCTACTATGGGGGAAGGAACAATCAGGGCTTCACCCCCAGACCATGGAGACCACATTACAATGAAAATTACTCATATGCACAGAGGGGGGGGGGGGGCAATATTACCATACCCCCAAACTTCAAAGACCCAGATGGCAGAAAGATCCTGAGTATGAGCAGTATCCTATCCCTACTTCCAACAGGTATGCTCCATTACTGCATTACTATAGAGATGAGGAACCACGCACACCTTTTTTAGACAAAGGCTAACCATGTAGAGAAAATCACCAGAGAGGGGCAACATCACCAATACACTACCCCCAGCAGAGGGAGGTCCCCAGAGAGGGAGAAGAAAGAGGGAATGCAGGGGAGGGAGGAAAATCCAAAAGAAGAAGAGAGTATTAGGAGTATATACAATATTAGCAGGGTTGAACTCACAAAACAGGAGCTTTCAGTACCTGATCAGGGACTGAAATTTGCCCCAAAGGAACCTCTCAATAAATTTGAAACATATTTAGGCATCCAGAAGTTTGTTAGAAATATTAATATAAAAAAGTTTTAAGCTATGAATCCAGTAAACAGAAATGACACAAAGCAAGACCAAAGAGTATACACACAACTACGGAATAAATCTATACTTAATCCCAAAATACAAGATAATAGGTATGTGGATATGTTTAAAAAGATGGTAACATACGACCTAGAAAATCTACATATAAAGAAACCCACTGGTCAGAACATTTAAAAGAAGGAATAACAAAACTGGAAGATAGGAAGGAACTAGTCATAAGACCGGCTTACAAAGGGCAGGGGGGGGGCATTGTAGTATGGAGCCAAAATCAATATAAATCAGTGATTGGCGCATTACTAAATGATGAAGAAACATATGAACCACTGAAAGCAGATCCAATGAAACAATATAAAAAAGAATTAGAAAAGCTGATCCAAGAAGATAAAAGTAAGGGTATACTAAATGGGAAAGAAGAGAAATATCTTATACCGGAAACATGCAGAATCCCGGTGATGTATGCAATTCCTAAGATCCACAAAGGTAGCAATAACCCTCCTGATCAACCAATCATAAATGGAATCGATGCACTTAATTTCAGGCTTGAACAATATATAAATTGGTATCTTCAACCTCTAGTTCAAAACACAAAAGCGTACTTAAATGATACAAAAAATGTATTACAGATCATTAATAGCAACTGCGGATGTGGGATTATAGCCTCTAATATAAACAAGTGGAGAGGATAATTTTCAAGTATTGGGATATATTAAAAAAATATAATATTTTAAAAACCATAATGCCAGAGAAAACCAAGTTCATCTATCAAAGTGGAGCCCCAACAACTAATAAGGTAACCATTTTTGATGGAAAACGCTTCTATGACTGCGGTAGGTGTTAGGCCTCATGCACACGGACGTTTTTACAGCTGCTTTTTTGAGCTTTTTTTGCAGCTTAAAAAGGCCTGTTTATGTTAGTCTATGGCTTCATGCCCACCTAGGCGTTTTTGAGCTGCAAATGGCATAGGCGTTTTTAAGCTGTAAAAAAAACCCAGGACCAGTGGGTTCTGAGAGACGTTTTTCAGCTGTAAAAACGCTCTAACGCTGATAAACGCTCAAAAACGCTCAAGAACGCTCAAAAACGTCATTCACCAACGTTTCTTAACGTTTTTGATCTATTGGAAAAAAAAAAAAAAATTGAAAAAAAAAACCGCTAAAAAACGCTAACGTGGAAAAACGCTCAAAAACGCTATTGCAAAAACGCTGAAAAAAGCTGAAAAAAGTTGAAAAAAGTTAAAAAAAACTCACTGCAAAGATACTGGCGTTTTCATAACGTTATTTTAACAGCCTGTGTGCATGAGGCCTTACAGTTGTAAGGCAGTTACCAGTAATATTAAGAAAAGGAATAATTCTTTAACAAGAATAATGGGAGGAAATATACCCTCACAGACTTTATATCATGCAATACAGTGGGGGATTGCCCATGTGGCATGATCTATATGGGGAGAACAAAGAAGGCTATGCATGAAAGAATTAAAGAACATGTATACCAAATAAAAAAGGATAAAGAAGAACATTACTTATACCAGAATTTCAGATCACATCACAAGAGACAACTAGAGGGGATGAAATTCTGGGAATTGGAAAAATATAAAAAGCATTGGAGGGGTAGCAATAAGATTAGAACACTCAGCCAAAGAGAATCCTGGTGGGTGTATGAATTAGGATCATTAGCACCCAGAGGCCTCAATAAAGAGTTTGACCTAATAAGATAATTTCTAATTTGATTTAATCAGCGGCCCATAGTTTTATTTATTAAATATTACTTTTATTAAGCCAGGAATGAAAATAAAATTCAAATAAAAATAAAAACTCAATCACAATATTGGTTCAGCAATTTTTAAGCCAACACTAATGGTGATTATGATTTAATCTATTCTAGTATAGGATTTTATTAAATCACATATAGGAAAGCTGTGAGGGTCATCATCAATATCAAATTAAATCATGCAGTGTATCCCCCTTATCTTATAAGGTTAATGGCAACCACAATAAAACGATGGATGAGTATCTGCATAGCAGACTACAAGAAAATGGTTGCGATATACATTGATATAGGCTAAAAGAAAATGGCGGCGATGAAGGGGAATTCGTTAGCCGATCATATCTCCCTGAGGAAGTCATGAGGAATGACGAAACTAGTAGGGGAGACCTGAGAGGCTGACGAACGCAGAATAAGGAAGGGAAAAACTGTGGTGGAGGTTGCACTGATGGCTAGAGCTGCAGAACCGGTGGACAGGTGAAACAATTGTCCTGGCACCAGCTGTTATGTAATATACACATGCCTGTTGAAGCATTTTAAATGTGAGTGCATATGTGTTGTACGGTTCAATACATTTGTAAAAAGGATAAAGCTCTATTACATGGCTTTGATTGCTTTACATGTTATCGCTGTGACTGGAGCTTGCAAGCAGCATAGATAAGGAAGAACAATTACTGAGAGGATAGTTCCAGAGGAATATCCATTAACAAGGCACGATTTTATAGGATATAAGGTGAGGGCACATCCGGTGGAGGGAGCACAATTAGATCTGTTGGTGGGACATAGTATTCCTCCGGATGTGCTGTCTTTGGTGATACACATTGATTAAATGTAAGTGTAATATTAATTTCTCGCTATTAAAGTGGTTTTATCTGCACTATCGAGTGTGCTCTGTTTCCTGTTTTATCTTTGGGTTTAAAAAATGTGGCATTTGAGCTCAGATTGGAATATATTGAAGCTTATTAGTCAAGCTGTCTAATTGTGCTGTACTGAAAAGAGACTGCCGGGTACAAAGTCATCTGCTTCCTCATATGTGGTGACATCACGGCATTTAGCTCCACCCTATGCATTTCAAAATAACTGACATCATCAGTAGGAAGAAAAACGTAGGGCTGAGCCAAACACCATGACATCACCACAATTCAGGAAGTGGATGACTTTGTCCCCAAAAGTTTTTTTTTTTAGTACAACTCTATCTTTTCATTTTATTATGAGTGGTTTACTGTTTTTATTAAAAAATGTATATATGGTTTTACGCTATGTGGAGTGTTTGGTTCTTTTTTATTCACATTGATATATATAGGATGGTTCAGGTTGGAGAGGATTTGATACCAGAAGTGGAGGGGAATACTGGGATTGGCAGAGAGTAATACTGCTCCGGGAGCTGTGGATAGTAACCAATCTGCTTCTAATTTCAGCTTGTTCAATTAAGCTTTGACAATTAAAACCTAGAAGCTGAGTGGTTGCTCTGCACAACTGCATCAGATTGTAGTTCTTTATCAATTTATGTATTGTAATGTAATTTAGGTCACATTTATTCACTGTGATTTTTTTAACTAATTCAGTTTTAACATTTTCATTGATATTATGCATTTCAGGCTGCACAAGCACTTTGTATATTCTTAGAATTTTGAGAATTATATCAGTTTATTTTTTCTATGCAATATATTTTATATTGCAGCATAGTCATCTGTGCAAATCGTTCACTTTGCATCAACTGAAATGGTTTTATGTATTTATGTTGGTACCTAGCGCTTTGTTTATTTAAATAGGAGATTTCATGATTTGTCATTCCAATCAGTGTAGCAAGTTTGGAGTTAGAAATATAAAGAAGTCACTTACAGACTAGAGAGCATTGGTGACACCCAGTGGTAGATCCTAGAAAGTAAAACGAAAAAGCTGCAGGACCTTAACTACACGGTCAGTAATCAGTCACGTGAACCTTGCCATTCATTTTTGTATTGATTGCTGAAAAATGAAATGCAATTATATGAAATTAATCTTGTATGATTCTCTCTACCTACGAATGTCTAGAGGTCAAATTACAAATAAAGGTATGATGAGCTGAACATACAGTACGTATTTATGCATGTTTAGGTGACCCTGTTGCTATACTTCAAGCGGAACCCCACCCAAAAGGGAAAGTTCTGCTTTAAGTCCTCCTCCTCTGCCACGTTTGGCGGATACCTAATTTTGAAGACTGCAGGACCATTCACAAAGCGCAGTGTGGCTGTAAAACTGAAACCAGCATAACCGGCTGCCCACAGTTAGGATGCCGGTGCCAGGAACCCAACAGCTAGCAAAGGACTAGCCTGGGTGAGGATGGTGCTGGATCCCTGGACAGGTAAGTGTCCTTTTATTAAAAGTCAGCAACTACAGAGTTTGTAGCTGTTGACTTTTAATTTTTTTTTTTTTACAGACTGGACATCTTTAACCTCTTCACCTCTTTAAGTTATAGTTGTAAAAGAAAACTCTGGATACTCACCTTTTTTTTTTTTCGGGGTGAGGGTCAGCCTTGGGCATTGTAGGGGAACACTCAGCCAGTGCATGTAACATGCCGTGGTGATTTGTGGGTGCCGCAAATTTGTGCTGACAGTGGAAAGGTGTAAAACCTGACCCTACTTACTTATACACGGTAACATATGTCACGGTCCTCTATGCACCCACAAAATATGCTTTAAATACTGGGCCACAAGCAAAAGTTTTAAAGGCATATATAAACAATGAACAATGAAGAAAAAAGATCAACTAGCAGGAGCTTCCAAGCCAGCTGCTATGTCTGCACCGATTAGGGATACACTTTGGACCCCCACACCCCCCATTTTATACGCCCTGCCTTTGTACTGATTACCAACACACATTTTTGGAACATATATATATATATATATGAGGAAATGGTCAAGCTCACTACAAGTGATGGTGGGGTCTAAACTATCTAACATAATAATTAGTGTTATGGGGCCTAAGGGGTAAGAAGGGGGGGGGGGTCTTGATAGGTGTTAAAGGGGTTGTAAAAGCAGAAGGTTTTTATCTTAATGTATTCTATGCATTAAGATAAAAAGCCTTCTGTGTGCAGTAGCCCCCCTCAGCTCCCCTAACACTTACCTGAGGTCCTTCTCTGTCCAGCAATGTCCACAAGTGTCTCAGTCGTCCGAGATTCTCCTTCCTGATTGGCTGAGACACAGCAGTAGCGCCATTGACTCCAGATGCTGTCAATCAAAGTCAGTTAGCCAATCAGGGGAGAGAGGGGTGGGGCCGGGCCGGGGCTCTGGATCTGAATGGATACATGGAGCTGTGACTAAGTTCGGGTGCCCCCCTAGCAAGCTGATTGCTGTGGGGGCACTGAACAGGAGGAAGGGGCCAGGATCATAGAAGAGGGACCCATAAAGAGGAGGATCCAGGCTGCTCTGTGCAAATCCAGTGCAACAGAGCAGGTAAGTATAACATGTTTATTATGTTTATAGGAAAAAAAAGCGAGCCTTTACAATCACTTTAAGTCCTCAAAAAAGACTATTCCGCATGTAAACTAGAGACTGCCATCCAAAATGTACACTATAACAAATATGTAATTATAACTACATCATTGGTTAAAATTGATTACCTTAATTGAGGTTTTAGGATCAATGGGATTTTTATATGAAAAGAAACATCGCAAACACTGTTAAACTATTTAATTACAAAAATAAAAAAATTGCAACAGAATATTTTTAAAAAAAAATAAAAATGTAATTACAATCCAACCTGTATATATAAGGCCCAAAACATACAGTCAACATAACACTACAACGACATATAACACAGATTTATAAATACTTTGTGAGATTTGAAGCAGTCTTCCTAAGGTAGAAATAGCAATATTAAAGTGGTTCCAAAGTTACAACATATTTTTCCTTAATGCATTCCCTGCATTAGGGTAAAAAACTTTTTACCAGTGGTTGTCCACCCGTCCCCATCCCCCGTCCCCCACAAACACCTGAGTCGTCTCTCAGTACATCACTGTGCCTGGCTGCATCTCTTCTCTCCCCTATTCCTTTTCCAAATGAATCCATTTTGATTTTTGTTTTGTTTTTTTACTTCTACTTGTCATTTCTTGCAAAGGTTATAGATGATCATACTATTAATCTAAAATACTGTTTAAATTTGCCTGATGTGTAAGACTTGGATTTTCCTTGTGAGTAGATTTTTTATTTTTTAATAAATATTTGTGTTTGATACTACTTGAAGAGAAGTATAATAGGGCATACACACGGTCGGACTTTGTTCGGACATTCCGACAACAAAATCCTAGGATTTTTTCCGACGGATGTTGGCTCAAACTTGTTTTGTCTACACACGGTCACACAAAGTTATTGGAAAATCCGATCGTTCTGAACGCGGTGACGTAAAACACGTACGTCGGGACTATAAACGGGGCAGTGGCCAATAGCTTTCATCTCTTTATTTATTCTGAGCATGCGTGGCACTTTGTCCGTCGGATTTGTGTGCACACGATCGGAATTTCCGACAACGGATTTTGTTGTCGGAAAATTTTATCTCCTGCTCTCCAACTTTGTGTGTCGGAAAATCCGATGGAAAATGTCCGATGGAGCCCACACACGGTCGGAATTTCCGACAACACGCTCTGATCGGACATTTTCCATCGGAAAATCCGACCGTGTGTACGGGGCATTATTGTGTCTCTAGATACCAGTCCAGAGCCCGGAAGATTGTGTCTAAGAGACAGGGTAGGCCTGAGTAGTAGGGAGCATTCGTATAAGCAGTGGAGAGCTTCCCGCTATTCGGTCTTATAGGAAGAGTTCCCAAACTGAGGCTTGGGAGGTGGAAGAGCCAGGGAACACTGGCATAATGGAGATCAGAAGCGCAGACACTTGTATAGTGTAGTGCGTTTTATCTACATTCAGTTGTGCTCAAAAGTTTGCATACCCTTGGAGAATTGGTAATATACAGCCATTTCTAAAGAAAACAGTGTGAGTGAGCAGCCAAAACACATTTCTTTTATTTCTTATGGGAACCATATTCAAACGTAGGTCATAACAGAATGGCACAATCATAAAACATGACAACAAGTAATCAAATGAAATGACACGTCAGTCTGCATACCCTTAGCTCTTAATACTGTGTATTGCCACCTTTAGCATCAATGACAGCATGCAATCTTTTGCAATAGTTGTCTATGAGGCCCCGAATTCTTGTAGGTAATTTAGCTGCCCATTTGTTTTGGCAAAATGCCTCCAGGTCATGCAAAGTCTTTCGTCATCTTGCATGAACCACACATTTGAGATCTCCAGAGAGTGGCTCAATGATATTAAGGTCAGGAGACTGTGATGGCCAAAGTCCAAGAGCGTCCCATGCGCAGCTTTCGTGGCAGAAGAATGCAAATTGTCTGTCAGTATTTTCTGAAAAGTCCTATTGTATATAAGGACGGCGTGAGACATCATTTTTTTACCCTTGGTGGTATCATCCCTTAAATTTATAGAAATGGGGGGAGCATCAAACCTGGGACCTTAATTATACCGCCAGGTGTATAATATAAACGCAGAAAATATAGATCTAAATTATCAAAGCTTTATTCGGACATATCAATTAAAAATCATTAAAACCAAATTTACAAAGTAGCCATCCAAAGTTTACTGTGTACATGGTCTTGAGATCAACCTGTGAAGGTCGACACATTTCACGGGAAACCCCGTTTCATCAGGACCTGGAATCTCAACATAAATAAGCTGTAACAATACATATAGATACATTGTTATAGGGCGTACACACGGTCGGACTTTGTTCGGACATTCCGACAACAAAATCCTAGGATTTTTTCCGACGGATGTTGGCTCAAACTTGCTTTGCCTACACACGGTCGCACAAAGTTGTCGGAATTTCCGATCGACAACCACGCGGTCACGTACACCACGTACGACGAGACTAGAAAAGGCCAGTTCAGAACCAAGCGCGGCACCCTTTGGGCTCCTTTTGCTAATCTCGTGTTAGTAAAAGTTTGGTGAGAGACGATTCGCGCTTTTTCAGACTCGTGGCTTTCAGACCGTTTTCTGCCGTTCAGTTTGTGCTTGTGGGTTTGTATCTGCTCTTCAGTGCGTGCAGTCAGTTCGTATCGGAGTTTTCTGTGTGATCTTGCCTGCTCGTTGCTGTTTTTCAGGTCGCTCTTCACAGGCCTTGCTGTTCTTCAGTGCGTTCTGTTACTTCGTTCTGAGCAGCCGACCGTTTTCTAGCCATGTTTCGTATGCGTACTCCTCGTAGAATTCGTGCTGTGCGGGGGCTTGGTGTTGGGGTCCTGACCTTGACACAAGTCCAGTCCATGAACAGGGTGGGGAGGAGTTCATGGACCAAGAATTGGTTGCTTCAGTGTGACCAGTTCTGTCATATGCCTTTGCTCCGTGAGATCCGTGAGAATAATCCTGATGATTTCAGGAACTTTCTCCGGATGACGGACCCCGTGTTTCACCGTTTGTTGGCTTCGATGACCCCCTATATCAGCAGGCAGGATACCTGCATGAGGCAAGCCATCACTCCGGAGCAGAGATTGGTCGCTACCTTGCGGTATTTGGCCACAGGGAGAAGCCTGCAGGACCTCAAGTTCTCGACAGGCATCTCCCCCCAGGCTCTTCTTTGTGGACATTTACTGCTTGTGTTTGTTTGAGCTGACCCTGACAGAAATGTGTGGAGTCCAGAAAATGGCGTGATTGGGTAACCTTATACAAACCACTGTTGGCTGTTATTTACTAAATGCAAAGACACTTTTCACTACAAGTGCACTTGCAACTGCACTGAAACTGCACTTGTAGTGCAAAGTGGATTTGCCCTTAGGAAATAACCCCCATTTTCTCATAAAACAACAATTACATCACCCCAAAAGTGTTGTAGCGTTGAGACAATAATCCACACATTCTTGATGAACAATCTTTTTAATACCTGCACAATCACATGTGCATTTACCAAAGGTTTTTCTGACAAACCGACATGTTTGTTGTATACCAATTTTTGTGGTGTCATTATCCAAAATCAAAATGTCCATTTTATAGAAAACAGGCCTGTGTAAAACCAACAAGAAAGACACAAATCTTGATCTTACAAAGTTCACATTTGGTAGAACTGGAAGGCAATATCAGACATGAGTATTTAGGAACTGTGTTTGATATTGCGTTCAGATGGGGTGAAGTCACCCCAGGAAAAGCCAAATTTGGAAGATGCACACAAATTTCACAATGTCAACATGTGCTATCTGCCATCACGGGGAATCAAGGGACGTGTTTTGGGGGAGAAAGCCCTTCCTCACCGCTACTTTATTATTGAGGAAGCGGTTGCACCCCCAAAACGCATCCATTGATCTCCCGTGATGGCAGATAGCACATGTTGACACACTGTGTGCATCCTCCAAATTTGGCTTTGGGAAAAATCACAAAAACATTTCGCACATTGTAGCACACAAAAGAAGAAAGTGATTTGGAGGGGCTTTAAACTCGCCCCAAAACATCAATGATGTTTTTATATTTTGGAATAACATCATTGATGTTTTGATTGATGATTTCCAATTGTAAATTACACCCCATGATCTCCCCGATCAGGATCTGGGCACTTTCGGATGTGAAAGGATCTTCATCCACAACCTCACGATCACCTAAAAAGAGAGAAAACCCAAAATAAATTATGTTTCAAAAAAATGCCGCCATCCATCTCTTATCTGAGCCTGTGGTCGCAGACACTCACCTGTTGTGGTGACTAGTTCCACCACGTCTTCTTCCTCCTGCTCAGCTTGTGTTGGGGGGATTTCACCTTCTTCCAGAGGGGGGGGGGCTCTGGTCTCCTCGGATGAGGGGTGTCCTCCGAGTCTTTTCTCCCCTATGTAAAACAAAAATGGTATAATTAGCACACAGATATTTGATGGCAGAACTATAAAGATGAAACATTGCTTGGAAGTGGGGTACAATTGTCTATTTTAGCAGAGTTCCAAGATGTAATTTTTATTAGTGTCCTTTGTCAAGCTGCAATACTTTACCTGTTTAGTACAAGCTTCACAGATGGAGCCCCCCCCCCCTATAGTATACACTGGAGCACCTGTGTGCCCCCCCTAATAAAAATGGTGTTCTGGTGTCCCACACTAGTGCTCCAGTGTCCAGATGTGAAAACAGCTGCTCAGTGTCCTCTCCTTACACAGAATCTAGTTTGCATTTCATTCTAGTAACAAAGCCATCTACACAACCCAATTATTTGAAGACAAGTATAGGGCGTCAAAATGGTGGCCAAATGCATATGACCTAAACAATGGTATTTTATAGTCCGAAAGAAAAATGTGTGATCCGAACGAATAATGTGCCCATGAACATGAAAGTGGCCATTTTAAACTGTACAACAGTTCCTAAAAGCACATGGAGCAGCACGAACGTAATAAACATAAAGAATAGGAACACAGCACAACTACTTACTTTTTTGCAGCACTCTTCAGATCTTTCTGTACTGCTCATGTTCTCGTAATTTCAGGTCCGACCACCGCTTCCTGAGCTGATCTTTCGATCGTCGTACCCCGAAATTCCGGTGCAGACTCCTGACCACTTTCGCCATGATCTTGGCCTTTCGGACATTGGGGTTGGGGTAAGGCCCATACTTTCCGTCATAGTCGGTCTTCTTCAGGATGTCGACCATCTCCAACATCTCCCCAAAGGACATATTTGAGTCCTTAAATCTCCTTCTGGATCGGGATGTTTCAGGCTCCAGCCTTTCCTCCTCCTCCTCGTTGCTACAGTTAGCACGCACCTGCTGTCTATCCGCCATGTGCTCTTCCCCCACTGCGCCGAACGAAAAGGTGCGGGGAATAGACTAGAAAGAACGTCAGGGGCGGGCGGAGTTATACGCATGCGCAGTGTGTATTAAGCGTAACACGCGCGCGTCTTGCATACGATCTGTGAGCGGAGGAAGGAGCATCGGAGACGCCGATCGTGCTAACGAAGGTAAGATCTAAACTTGGGCCTATACTGCTTCGAAATGGAAGCCTATATTGTAACAAGATTGGGGGAGTTTGGCCTGACATTAGGGTTTGTCTTGTGTTGTGTCTTGCAGAGAAAATGGATGGGTTCAACGACCACAATTTCCTCCCCCTGTTTATTGACAAGTACAGGGAGCTGCCCTGTCTGTGGCAGGTCAGACACCCACATTACAACCACAAACAGAAGAGGCAGGCAGCGCTGGAGAAACTGCTGGAGTTGGTGACGCCGGTGGTCCCCACAGCAACCATCCCCTATTTAAAAGCTAAAATTGGTGGCCTGAGGAGTACATATCTTAGGGAGCGCAAGAAGGCCACAGATTCCCAGAGGTCCAGAGCTGCAGCAGATGACGTTTATGTCCCCAGGCTGTGGTACTATGAGAGACTGCGATTTCTGTCAGACCAGACTGAGGTCAGGGAATCCCTCTCTATTCTTCCTTCCACGCTTCCTTCCATCCCAGCTGAGGCTTCTGATGTCCAACCTGGGCCTTCCAGCCAGGAAGAAGTGGAGGAGCCCAGCTGGAGTCAGGTATAGCATTCTTCTACTGATTTCTGGGCAATAAAGAAATGATGTTTATTAGATGTTATTATTGATCACTAATTGCTGATTAAAAAAAGTGTTTTACATATCAATAGACAGTAGTGGGCACCCAAAATTGGGACAAGAATGAAAACTGCTGGGCTCACAATGATAGTCTGTTATATTTGTTAACATTCAATTTGCAGCAGTGAGGAGGTGAAAATTGTGTGTGATTGATGTTAAAAATACTAAAACTATGTCCCTTTTTCATACACAGGAAGACCTCAGCCAGGAGGAGGCTGTGGAATGTGGCAGTCAGGAGGAGGCGGGGATTAGTGGCAGCCAGGAGGAGGCGGGGCTAAGTGTCAGCCAAGAGAAGCCTGGGACCAGTCGCAGCCTGACTGAGTCTCAGGTTCCTCCCCTCCGCCTGCTATACAAAAGGGCCAGGAAGATGACTCCCAGTCCTGTGCAGGATTCAGCGTACAGGCTGATCCAGGAGGCTTCTGCGTCCCTCAGAGCCTTCCCCAGTCCTGAAGAGGCCTTTGCCTGCATGGCTGCCACAAAATTGCAGGGCATGCAGGAGGGCCAACACAGGCTCTGTGAGGACCTGCTTTATAAAGTCCTTCGTAAGGGGGAGAGTGGGGAACTGACACCCAAGACGGATGTCATGGAGAGGGACGATCCTCCTCCTCCTCCTGCTGCCACAACTCCACCACCACAGCCAAAGCCTGTAAGGAAGTGTGGAAGGAAGACCAAAGAGTGATGACCCTGTGTTCAGTCTGGTCTGACAGAAGATGCAGTCTCTCGTATGACCACAGCCTGGGGACACAGATGTCATCTGCTGCTTTCCGGATCTCTGGGACTTCTGGACCAGACTGCCCTCCCTAAGATATGGACTCCTCGGGCCACCAATTTTGCTTTTAAATAATTGATGTCTGCCCTGGGGGTCCCAGGCTTCGCCAATTTCTGCAGTTTCTCCAGCGTTGCCTCCCTCTTTGTTTTTTTATAGTTGTGACCCCTTAAAGTGGAGTTCCACCCAAAAGTGGAACTTCCACTAATCAGATTCCTCCCCCCCTCCGGTGACACAGTTGGCACCTTTCAGGGGGGAGGGGGGTACAGATACCTGTATATTACAGGTATCTGTACCCACTTCCGGCAAAAATAGCCGCAGAATCTGCGGTTATTTACGCCACTTCCTGCTCCCGCCCGCTGCCTGCTGGGAAACACACACGGGTCCCAGAGGCAGCAGGGAGCATTCGTATTGCACGGCGCGACTCGCGCATGCGCAGTAGGGAACCGGGAAGTGAAGCCGCACGGCTTCATTTCCTGATTCCCTTACCGAAGATGGAGGCGGCAGCACCCGAGGACGGAGAGACGCTTCGGCCTCGGGTGCCGACATCGCGGGCGCCCTGGACAGGTAAGTGTCCATGTTTTAAAAGTCAGCAGCTGCAGTATTTGTAGCTGCTGACTTTTAAAAATTTTTCTTTCGGCGGCGCCCCGCTTTAATAAAAAATTTTTGGGGAAATTCTACTCTCCTGTGTGTGTTTTCATCCAAAAAAGACAGTTTGTTGGTGAGTATTCAGGTACATTTCTAAAGTACAATGTGAAATTAACAAGGGACAACAACACCAAACAATCTCCTACAGATTAAATAGAACAACATATCAATGGTGTTGTGGGAACTTGTCACAAAAAACACACAAACATTTTCGGGAGTACAAATCAAAATAACCAAAAAAAAAAAAAAAAGAGAAACACAAAAAAAGATTCTACATTAAAGCCAAAAAAAAAAAAAATATATACAAAAATATGTTGTCAGATGTGAGAAATCAAAATATATTGAGGGAATCCCGATAAATAGTAACGAAATAAGTTTGTGAGAAGTGTGTGTGTGAATATGAGCAGCAAAACTACTTAATTCTTGTCACATTATAAAGAAGAAGAGAGTGCGCTGTATTAAACCATTTTGAACATTGCAGCATGACGAAAGTGCTGTATCCATTGCGAACGCTAAGTTTACCAGAACGAGCTGTCCCGTGTCGGAATTTCTTCTGAGCATGCGTGGCACTTTGTGCGTCGGAACAGGCCACACACGGTCGGAATTGACGCGATCGGATTTTGTTGTCGGAAAATTTTATCTCCTGCTGTCCAACTTTGTGTGTCGGAAAATCCGATGGAAAATATCCGATGGAGCCCACACACGGTCGGAATTTCCGACAACAAGCTCCGATCGGACATTTTCCATCGGAAAATCCGACCGTGTGTACGGGGCATTATTGTATCATTTCAAACAAAATCTTAAAAATGCTGAAAATACAAAATGTCTCAAAGTGATCAAGATAACAATATATCTTAATATATATACCCATTCTGGAATGGAAGGAGGATCAGGGAGAACATAGAGCCACCATACAAAAAAATATACATTATACCTATATAGGACAATGTAAGCTACCAAAAAAAACTTCACCCTAAAGCAAACTTGTAAAGAGTGGCTAGTGGCAAGTCCTGCTAGGCCAGTGAGGAAACACCTGTTCCAGATCGCAGTACACCCAAAACAAAGAGCTGTATATGCCTGTGTGTATATATGTAATTTTAATTTACATAAACAGAGAGTTATCCAATAGACAGAGAAAGAGGAAAATTTGGGAAACTAAGAAAAGAGGAAGAAAAGAAACAAAAAAAGTAGGAGAAAGGGAAAGGGGGAGGGGAAAAGAAAAAGGGGAAGGGGAGGAAAAGAGGGTGAAGATATAAATGAGACAAGAAAACTTTTCTTCTTCAGAAGGCGTGGCCACCACAGTCTCCTCCGCTGTTTTATGCATCGCCATTGCCCACAATTGGATGATCATTTTTAAAAGGGCAAAAGCATGTATTTCCCAATAAAACATACTATATCGCATCAGTGGGTAATTCTTACAGTAATTCATATCAAACCACTTGATAAAATAAATAAAAAAATTCTTATATACTAATAATAAATATGTAATATTCATCGCCAGATGAAAATAGAAGAAACAATGCCTAAAAAAGAAAATGAATGCAGCCATCACATCTAACAAATGGTAAGCTGCAATAAAACGTTTGCTTTTGGGTTTAATACCACTTTCAATTTTAGGTTTTGGGTTTAATACTGCTTTAAAGAGGTTGTAAACCTCCATGTGTAAGTTGTACCTTTAGGCAAGCCTAGAATAAGGCTTACCTATAGGTACAGTAAATATCTCCTAAACGTGCACCGTTTAGGAGACATTTACTGTATACTGTGCCGATGATGTCATCAGCGCATGCACTCTGAAGAAACGGCCACCTGTGCCGTTTCTTCAGGAGCGTGTGCCGTGACCGGCGGCCTCTGCATGCATGAGAGTGACATCATGCGGATCCGGCCAGTCACACACCTGGAGTCCGCACCCTCGGAAGGAAGACGAGCAAAGATGGATGCGGCCTGCCGCGGGGACGATGCGGTCTTCGCTTGCAGGTAAGTGTCATATAATATGCTAGTATGCGAGCACACAAAAGGTGATACACACAAAAAAAGTGTGCAACACATGATCCTCCTCCAAAGAGGATGGACTCAACCTTGAACCCCTGTGGTGCAGGACTTCTGACAGGGTATTTTTGGTTCACCTCATCATAACCAGGCAGATCCTCATTCTTTGGGGGACCTGCCAAAGCAAAGTCCACCCACATAGTAAGTTGGAGGTCTTCCCGAACAGAGAACCCACAGGAGGGGATGAACCTGACCAAAGACTATGTCCTCTCTCCCCAAGACTCTCAGGGCAAGTCAGAGGACCTACACCCTAGTCATGTGAACAAAGTACTATGTGAATGCGCAAAGTGCAAAAATTAAAAAAAGCATTAAAAATTATCTGATGGAAATGTACAATATATATGTGAGACGCTGCATAAATTGCCAGCGCTATATAAGTAACTGTAATAATAAATAATAATTAAATATTAACCTAAAAACATGTTCCAAGAGAAAAATGTATACTGAATCCATATTACAAAATAACAATAGAACAAGGGGGTTGGATGAGACTTTATATGAAGCACGGCTAAGAAGATAAAGATATGCAATCAGTTAGTGGATTTCAAAGAAATATACATTGAATAAAAAGGATAACATGATAGAAAAAAGTAGCACCCTTATTTATTATACATAATGCCAACATGATTCACAAACAATATAATGGTAATAGATACATTAGTATATAGTAGTAAAATTGTTCCAATTCATAATACACATAATTGTGTTAATGGTGATGATAAATAATGATAAAATTCATATTATTGAATCTCAAAATCACATGATTGTGTTGATGAAGCATAAGACTGGAGCTCTACGCGTTTCGTGGAGATGTCCACTCATCAGGAGCAATTACATTAGGAAAAATCTATAATAGAACAAAAGATTGCAGAATGAACAGATGTTTGACACAAGGGGAAAATAGGGCAGAGGAGGGATGGAATATTCCCAAGCACTCTTACCTACATATGAATTGGATATAATGTTCACGACTGAAGGCGCCATGCAAGACAGACATCCCGCGGGAGCTGAGGCCGCAAATCCATGGCCGCACTAAGGCCCAAGGAAGTAATATAAGAAACATCAGTGGTGGTGTAGTCCCCAATTAACAATTAAATATTGGTACAAAATGTGTGACAGTTCGAGTGGGTAAGCTGTGAAAGAGAACATTGTGTAAATATAGGCAGATTAAGGACTACTACCTAAAGGGGCATATATTAGTGTCAACAGGCCAGGTGGAGGGTAAATATACTAAATAATACATCCCACATACCCAAACAAGGAGAGGTGTTCATGTGGGAAATTAATGAGTGGATCCAGTGAGTGAACCACAAACCAATATAAAGTTACCTTAAAACTCAGTAAGAAATTGTGACAGCCAGTGTGTTGGGGTCTCGAGGTGAATAAAGTGTGTGCTCCACACTGCGTAATCAGGGGGGAGGTGGCGTCAATGCCCGGACACCTATTGTCACTCGGCAGTTGGCGCTCAAAATCTCTCCCCGTGTTGATCGCAGTTGGAAGACAGCACGTCGGCATGCAGCATCATATGACACCACACGTCCAGCACGTGAGGCACGGCAACAATATGCGTCGAGTTCCCGCCCGCCACCCCGCAACCATAGGAGAGAGGAGGAGGGAGAGGCCCCTGCGCACATCGCAGCTCCCGGACATGCAGGAACCCAGGCGCCTCCAGCAAAAGCACATCAATGAATAAGTAATTAAACATATGATCCAGAGTGTAAAACAGGAGTCACAGTGCAATATATATAGACTATTAGTAGATAAAATCCATATGCTACCTTAGCTTCAGCTAATCTGGCGGAGATTCTTCAAACAGTGTTCCAGCTGGGTCTGAGTTGTTTTCTGCAAGCAAGTGATGTGCTGGAGAAAGAGGAGTGTATACAGAGAGTGTATATAGTTAGAGTGACCCTGAAGAGGTTTGTTCCAGTCAATTGGGCATCCCATAATCATCCTATCCCCATCCAAGTTTATTACCCCTAAAAAAATACAAAAAAACGAAGTTGCTGGACTGTTTTCCTGTCTCGAATGAGCTGTCCTTTAGGCCAAATTCACACCTATGCATTTTTAGTGCTTTTTGTATTTTGCAGATTTGCACTACAGTCCATTTAACATGGTGTCCTATGGAACATGTTCTGTAGTGCAAATATGCAAAATGCAAAAAGCACAAAAAATGCATAGGTGTGAATCCAGCCTTAGAAAGCTTGCTACATGTGGCAGTCTCTCCTTTGAAAACCCCTGGGTGTGCTGATGTACTCACTCTGTCCTCCTTGCTCCCACTGTTTTCAGGCAAGATTCCAAGTCAAACCGCTCTGGTGAATGGATCTTCCTAAGCAAGCCCAAGCCCAGCCTGAGGATAGGGTCTCCCCTAGACCTAGGCCACCGACAGCCTTCTCAGCACTCCATCTTCCACCCGACTCCAATGCTAGCATGACTTGTCCATATTTAAGGGTTGGCCTGACCACCCTGCCAGGAAAGTATGCCTGGGGATTGGCCAGGTTCCCCTAAGTATGCAGATCAACCCTCCTGGCCTCCGCCCACTACATAGTTAGTCAGGTTGAAAAAAGACACAAGCCTATCTAGTTCAACCAATAATAAAAAATAAATAAATCATACAATTCCATATACACCATCCTAAACTTCTAGAAGCTTCTCCAAACCCAGTAACTTGCCGTTAGGCAGCCATGAGCAGCACCAGTCCAGTGCTGTCTTCCACTCAAACTTAAGAACCAGGGAGAAGCACCAGAGACCTGCCTGTATGAGTCATCCAAACTGACCTGCAATAAACCCTGACCCAGATTCCAGACTCACACTAACCATGAGCCAAATAAATTTGTCTGTATTACACTAATAGCACACTAGAGGGTGCTACATGTAGCTTTCCTGTGGGTTAGCTGCACTGAGCCATAGACTTTTATTACATCTTGCTGGTGTGGTGAACTTTCTAAAAGCACACCAAAACTCCTGGATTCATTTTAGAGACACAACAGAAAGTAAGAAGAAATCTCGCCAAATTAGGGGACATGCTTTTTTAGACAGTTGTCACCAGAACAGGTGTCCTCATTTCCCTCACCTCTTGTTTTTCTAACAACTGTAGTGGGGGCAAAGACAGCAATACAACTTGACAGAGGTTCTAACCCCTTCTCAATGCTCCCAATAGTCACAGATTCTGTGGAACTGCCCCAGATTCTAATACCAATCCCATACTCCAGCACATCTGAGCATTATAACTGCTCATGCATAGCGTGTCAGGCAGGAGAAATGACAGCCAACATTAATAAGCAGTTGGCTAGCTGTTTATTAAGTGTACTCAGCCATTCTAAGTTGTATCCATTTAGAGGTTCTGGAACTGCAGCTAATCAGAAGATTATGATACTATGATGCAACAGTGCCAGACCTTTCCTGATTGGCTGCAGCTCCAGAACTTGTGAATGGATATAAGTTAGGATGCCAGAGTACATTTACTAAACAGCTGACTGGCTGCTGATTAATTGATTTATGTACAGTATCTCACAAAAGTGAGTACACCCCTCACATTTTTGTAAATATTTTATTTTTCATGTGACAACACTAAAGAAATGACACTTTACTACAATGTAAAGTAGTGAGTGTACAGCTTGTATAACAGTGTAAATTTGCTGTCTCCTCAAAATAACTCAACACACAGCCATTAATGTCTAAACCACTGGAAACAAAAGTGAGTACACCACTAAGTGAAAATGTCCAAATTGGGCCCAAAGTGTCAATATTTTGTGTGGCCACCATTATTTTCCTGCCTTAACCCTCTTAGGCATGGAGTTCACCAGAGCTTCACAGGTTGCCATTGGAGTCCTCTTCCACTCCTCCATGGCGACATCATGGAGCTGGTGGATGTTAGAGACCTTGCGCTCATCCACCTTCCGTTTGAGGATGCCCCACAGATGCTCAATAGGGTTTAGGTCTGGAGACATGCTTGGCCAGTCCATCACCTTTACTCTCAGCTTCTTTAGCAAAGCAGTGGTTGTCTTGGAGGTGTGTTTGGGGTCATTATCATGGTGGAATACTGCCCTGCGGCCCAGTCTCCGAAGGGAGGGGATCATGCTCTGCTTCAGTATGTCACAGTACCTGTTGGCATTCATGGTTCCCTCAATGAACTGTAACTCCCCAGTGCCGGCAGCACTCATGCAGCCCCAGACCATGACACTCCCACCACCATGCTTAACTATAGGCAAGACACACTTGTCTTTGTACTTCTCATCTGTTTGCCGCCACACACGCTTGACACCATCTGAACCAAATACGTTTATCTTGGTCTCATCAGACCACAGGACATGGTTCCAGTAATCCATGTCCTTAGTCTGCTTGTCTTCAGCAAACGTTGTTTGAGGACTTTCTTGTGCATCATCTTTAGAAGAGGCTTCCTTCTGGGACGACAGCCATGCAGACCAATTTGATGCAGTGTGTGGCATATGGTCTGAGGACTGACAGGCTGACCCCTCACCCCTTCAACCTCTGCAGCAATGCTGGCAGCACTCATACATCTATTTCCCAAAGACAACCTCTGGATATGAGGCTAAGCTTGTGCACTCAACTTCTTTGGTCGACCATGGTGAAGGCCTGTTCTGAGTGGAACCTGTCCTGTTAAATCACTGTATGGTCTTGGCCACCGTGCTGCAGCTCAGTTTCAGGGTCTTAGAAATCTTCTAGTAGCCTAGGCCATCTTTATGCAGAGCAACAGTTCTTTTTTTCAGATACTCAGAGAGTTCTTTGCCATGAGGTGCCATGTTGAACTTCCAGTGATCAATGTGAGGGAGTGAGAGCGATGACACCGTATTTAACACACCTGATCCCCATCCACACCTGAGACCTTGTAACACTAACGGGTCACATGACACCGGGGAGGGAAAATTTTTTATTTGGGCCCAATTTGGACATTTTCATTTAGGGGTGTTCTCACTTTTGTTGCCAGCAGTTTAGACATTAATGGCTGTGTGTTGAGTTATTTTGAGGGGACAGCAAATTTACACTGTTATACAAGCTGTACACTCACTACTTTACATTGTAGCAAAGTGTCATTTCTTCAGTGTTGTCACATGAAAAGATATAATAAAATATTTACACAAATGTGAGGGGTGCATATGGCCCCCCATCCATGCGGCTGGCCCCTTGCAGGATGCTGGATGCATGGATTTCAATGGGGGGGGGGGGGTTGAAGCACCTGATTAGAGGCTCTAATAAGCTTTAAAATAGGGTTGGCTCGGGGCGCAGAGAATGCGAACCGAGCCCACCCAGGTGTGTTACAATAGCGAATGAATATTCGCTATTGTAACACTGATCCTCTTGCCGGCCAATCAGGAAGCAGGTCTTGAGACCCGTCACCTGATTGGCTGAAAGGGCAGGCGATCCTATTAGATGCCTAGTAGGAGGGGAGGAGACGCACTGCCGCCGTGATGGAGGAAAGGACACAGGAGCCGCTGCCCGATGCCCTGCCACCTAGATGGGGTAAGTGCCGGACCAACCAGCAGACAGCGAGCGGGTAGGGGGTTGCCACTGCCACTGCTGCAGACTGTGTACAGTGCATACCATATGTAGGTTTAGACTTTATTTAACTTTGCTCCTTTAAGACATACCCAATATTTAGCACGATTGAGCCATGCCCTTTTTTGACGCAGCACGTAGAATTTGCCACACATCTTCTCTGTCCCACTGTGTCCCTTATTCTTTAAGCATTTGTTACCCCAACACTTCATATTCCTGATATGTGCCTGCTGTACCATGTACTTGTATGAGAAAGTCTCCTGTTCTCTTTGTATTGCTTCCTTTGTGTGAAATCCCTAGTGATCCTGCCAGTCCCTCTGCTTTCCTATTAAAAACTGACCAGACTAAGCAGGAGAACACACTGTGGTCAGTTCTTTAGCTATGCTGGGAACTCAGTGTGCTCTCCTCCAATGATCAGACTTGTCCTGACACCTCACTGCTGCACAGCCATTCACTGGGAAGATCAGTGTGCTGCTGCTTCTCCTCCAGCTCTTATGCAGCTGAGAACAGAGGGAATGTGATCACTTATAAGAAGGAAAAAAAGGTATTTACAATGTTTTTTTTTTTTTTTAATCAATACAAAAATGTTTTGCAATTCATTTATATTTTTAACCTGAATGGGTTGTTTTACAAGGTTACAAGGTGATCGTTTACAATCACTTTAAGTTACAAAGTTGGGAGGTATGTTTCCCTACTCCACCCAAAATAAAAAAGTAAAAAACATTTTTGGCTATAATTACAACTTATCTGGCTGCTTAGGTCTCAGATGGGAAGGCAAAATTATGGTTCAGGTCAGCAATAAGAGCTCCTTTGGCAACAGTTTTTGATGTGAGTCTACCTCTCTGTAAAGGACTGCATATATTTTGTGTGCCATATAAAGGGACTGATGGGGGCGATCAACCCCCGCCAACCCCCCCATACCTACGGGAGACAGACAGCGCCTATTACCCACCACTGCCGCCCACGCGCAGGAGACGGATGGCGGCAAATTACTGAGAATGTGCCATGAGAATGATACCTTATCTTATGGAGGTAGGGGGAAGGAAGAGCCGGGGCCAAATCTGTGGCCAGCACACAGAGAGACATTCTCCTAAGACTCCGTGGACAAAAGGGGCTTCCTGCTTGGAGGAGAATCAATTAGGAAGAATGAGGAAGATAATAACGAATATTAATTGGATATTGTCACACAAGTGGGTGAGCCCACCCTTTTTTGAAGCCTATTAGAGGCTCAGGCTCTAATCACGTGCTTAAAATAAAAAAAAAAAACCCATTGGAATCCATGCGCCCGACGCCCTGCATGTGTATTAGGGGGCCGGACGCAAGGATGGGGGGGTGGCGCCCCTGCGCCCCTTATGCAGCGGCCACCACTGCTAATATGAGAAAGAAACAATAAAAATAAATTGTATCTAAATAGTAAATCAAATGCATATAACATGTAATTAACATACAGACTCTCTGGTGTGCAAGTTATGTCACCACAAGAGGGCACCTGAAACACACAACTTTTGTTTTATTGGAAGACCTCATGTATAAAAAGTGTCAGTTCTAAGCTCCGGGCCACATACCTGGCAGATTTATCTTAAGTTTGATCTAATAAATCAGGAACATTTATAAACATATAGGGTCCGTTATACGGATTCCGCTTGCTTAGCGGGGGATCAATCCGTTGATCCCCACTGAGTAGGTGGATGACAAGTCCGTCTTTGCTGACTGTGCAGAGACAGACCTATCAGAGCCTCGCTCTCCTCTATCAGAGATTGGATGAAAACGGACCGCCTGTGCATTTTCATCCAATCCCATCCTCCAGACGGATGGAAAATAGGGTTTCCATCCATCTGGATTTCATGGACAGAATCGGATCGGACACCGGTGGATGTTAGCGGACATGTCACCACTGATATCCACTGCTCCATAGAGGTGCATGGACCTGATCAGAGCGCCCGTGTGAAAGGGGCCTTATACTTATGTAGTGTAAGAATACATATGCAGCCTACTTAAACTATCTTCTCAACAACTGTGGAGATAACAACAGTCTTTAGTACTGATCCTTCTGACTATAGAATGTAATGTTATATTTGTCATTTAAACAGATAGCAAATTAATTTGCCTTTTTTATATCAATTTAACCTTAGACACCTTCTTGCAGAGTCAGAGTAACACAATCTGACATCAGTAATAATGCATTAGTGATCTTAAAGTGGAACTTAAAGTGGAAAATTAAGTCCCGATAGATGACCCTTTTGCAGGTATAGCTAATTAAAACTTTACAAACTTTACCAATCTAATCCTTCTTACCAACCTAATCATTCTCTTCATTCTTCTCAAGACCTCCTGCTCTCTAGCTCCCTCATCACCTCCTCCCATGCTCGCCTCCAGGACTTTTCCAGAGCCTCTCCAATCCTATGAAACACCTTACCCCAATCTGTCAGATTTACTCCTACTCTATTAGCTTTTACACGATCCCTGAAAACCCTCCTCTTCAGAGAAGCCTATCCTACCCACACCTAACAACTATTTTCATTTTCTCCATCTGATCATCCCCCACAGTTTTGTTCCTTTTGTTCAACTTGACCCTCCCTTCTAGATTGTAAGCTCTAACGAGCAGGACCCTCTGATCCCTCCTGTATTGTATTGTATTGTAACTGTACTGTTTGCCCTCATGTTGTAAAGCGCAGCGCAAACTGTTGGCGATATATAAATCCTGTATAATAATAATAATAATAATAATAATACAAATAAGTATCCATGCTGTTTAAAATCCAATAATACACAGTCTCAGATAAAAAATAGAAACTCGCACTTGGTAATATTCCAAGCGTTGAGACTCCTGCACTCAACAACACCTGAATGCCAAGTTAGACTGGACCAAAAAAAAATAGACAATAGGTGCGCTGTCTCCTTAAATTTTTGAAGAAAGTCAAACTGTGCAATATATTTAAAAAAATCACATCTATAACATAATTCACTCATTAAAAAAATATATGCTGATCAATAAACCAAACTAATCATGACATATGAAATTCATCTGGTTGTGATGAAGTACAAAAAGTTCATAATAACTGTGCAAAAAATAAAAGTGCATGTGTTGAAAGTACTGAGAAAAAGTGCTGTTGTGCTTTATTTTAAACAATCAAAAGTGCTCCAAAAGTGGCCGAGAGGTAATATGGCCTCTTACCGGACTGAGATGATCTCAGATTATAAAGATCATAAGTGCTTGTGTTTATCCAAAGAACCAACACTCAGTGGCAACGGAATGCTTTTTAAATCAATGGCGCCTGTGGATGACTGACAGCCGAGTTTCCAACCTCTATTAATCCTTTAGCGCATTCCAGATGAACTCCAACACTCATAACAATGAACATAAAAAACAAGGATCTCATAGCGCAACCCGATTGATGATAATCGTTTATTAAAAGGTAATGCACTTACATGAGTAGAAGAGATAAAAGCATACAACTCGAAAGCTCGTATGGAAGCCTCCACCACGGTATCATGAGACTGGCTCCGGCAAGATGAGGTCACAGATCTGACTCCACCCGACGCGTTTCCCCGTAAGAGACATCTTTTGGGATTTAAGATTGGAGATTTTCCAATCCCAGAAGACACCTCCTATGGAGAAACGCGGTGGGTGGAGTCAGTCTGGAGTCATATATATATATATATGGGTATATGTTTTAATATCATGATAAGACACAGCCAATGTAAGGCTTCCAAACGAGCTGTCAAGTTATATGCTTAGGCTGTACTTATCCTCTTTCGTTCTGCACTCCCGTGACTCGTTTTCAGCAGAGTCATAGAGCCAGTCCAAGCTCGGGCAATATTGCAACAATGTGGTCGGGATCCACACACATGCCTGGACCGGCACCCGGCTCAGTGAGCTGCTGAGAGCCTGAGCCAGCCGCCCTCCACAGCCCAGTGCTCCAGTGAGCGAGAGGGGGGAGAGCAGACAGTGGTGACTGACAGTCACCAGCTCTCTGCTCTGGAAGCTCTAAGAACCGAGCGATCGGCGGTGTTCATTCGCTCGGTTCTTAGTGTTAGAGGCACCGGTGGAAAAAATGCAGCATTGGACTGAAGCTGCTTTCACTTAGGATTCTTAAAAAAAAACAAAAAGACATACATCTTTTTTTAATGAAAATACATAAATTTCATTATAATTAAACTATGCAATTACATTACTTTCAAGATAAACAACTTTATAGATAATACATGTTTTCAATACATTTTGATGATGTTAGTTGTCTGTGTCCCCATTAGGTAGATCCACCCTGTGGATATATCAGGTGACCATTGTCACCCAAACATTGTCACCTGTTGTCACCCAAACAGAAAGAGAAGGAAATCCAACATTTTGGAGGTGAGATGAAAATCGTTTCACTGACAACTGTCTAAGATGGTAATTTCTCTGATTTTATAGAGATTTTCCCTCACTTCCTGTTGCGTCACCTCAGGACAGGAAGTAAAAAGAAATCTCCCCAATGGAATACAGATGGTAAAGACAATACACTGTCAAAGGTTTTAGCCCACTAAAAAAAACTGTTTTGACAATACATGCACTTTTATAGAAAAAGTTGAGCTTGGAGCAAAACTATTCACACAGACCAAAGTAAGTAACAGTATACAGTACCTCTTATATTGTTGCTCACTTTGGTCCGTGTGAATACTTTTGCGCCAAATTCAACTTTCTTGGATTTTTTTCTGTTTTTACTGATTAATTAATTTTCCCAATCATACACTGGACTATTGACTGCAAGTGTTTCTCACCTAGTTGTTGCCCACCTCTGCCCATGCTCAGCCCTAAACTTAAAAGTGTTTTTTTGGTATTTTGCACCAGTATACATACAGTGCATTTTTTATTTTAGATGCACTTGAATGTACTGTACATCTATAGGAGCTTACAGTCCTGAGCTAGCTTGTTTGCATTCCAATCGCGCTCTATTATGCACTTTCATATGTGTATTTATAAGACTTGTTCACCATCCATCTGTAGCACCCTCTAACAATAGGTAGGTGCTAGTAATAGGATTTTACTAGATAGATTGTCAGCACAGGTACATTTAAGCAGGACTATGCTGCAAGCTAGGCCTGTCTGATTTGATCTGGGGGCTGAGAGTGGTGAGAGTAGCAGTGGGTGTGGCCACCTGTGCTCTAGTTCTGAGGCGCATCCCCTGCTTCCAGGGAGAATGTTCTGGAAGAGGGGCAGGGCCTGGAATTGGAGTGCCAGGCAACTCATGTGGGAGCCCTGACCAATCCCCAACTGGTATTGGCAGGGGGCGGGCTTCCTATAAAAGCTGAGGTAACATGCCACTGAGGAGAGTTGCCGGCTGAGTGAAGTGGAGGATGGAATACTAGATAGCAGCAGGGGGGCACCCCTACCTGGGGGGGGGGGGTGCGCCGATCGCAGGAGGAGGCCCAGGGAGAGCTGTGAAGGAACTTTGCCTTTACACGGTCATTGGCAATGTCCTTATCATCACACGGTCGTTGATAAGGAACTCCTGGAGCAGAGGGGCAGGTGAAGCTGTCGGAACGTATGGTCCAGTCAAGTTCTCCATCAAGGAATTAGGGCAGAGAAAGGTCGGTGTGTGTTACCACAGTGAAGGGCTGGATGTGCCAGGAAGTCTGTGAGGGAACTTTGCTTTTACACGGTCATTAGCAAAGTCTTCATCATTACACAGTCAATGATGAGGAGTCATGGATCAGAGAAGAGACTGTGGGGATATGTGTCAAATCGATGTGGCCTGACGGCACAGGATTTGCAAGCTTGGCTGGCTGAGAACAGTAGTCCACCGTCCAACATGTGCTTCTAAAGTACTAGGCCTCCGGGGAGAGGTTCTGCAGGCCTCTGGCCTAGTAGCAGCGAGCAACCAGAGCCAGCTTTAAGGAACTATTCAGAGTGGGTCCTTCTTGCTTACAGAAGAAGATGTGTCATTACTTTACTTCAGGATAAGTTTTGTGCAGGAGGAGAGGAGTTCTGGGAACATCACCCTTACACAGGCAAGAATGGTGTCCTTATCCTTACACGGTAATGGGCGAGGAAATCCTGGAAGCAAAAGTCTGCAGGAGTTAAGCAGAGGAGGAGCAACAGTCTGCATGGTGATGCAGGAGAAAGATCATAGCAATTGAAATATGCACATCATCTCTTCTGGCTATAACTATGTGCTAATTTGTGAAATCTTTCAAATATGATGGCAAAAATGAACAATTTAATGAGCATCACATATCCCCTTTTCCACAACCAAGTTGTACCCCCCAAAAAACAAAAACAAAACCAGCAAAAGACTGTTCACTGTCTCTGCAAGGGATGTATAGGATTCTGGCAGCGGGATGAATTGGTGGATGTTTGTTACTAGTGGCAACTACACCGCTACACATTTTTGTCATATTCAAGCATCATATAGTTGCCACTATAGTAAAAGAACATGTGCAGTTTGAATAATTCGTCCTCTGTTGAAATCAAAAGAGCAGGCACCAGGAATTCAACTCAATTATGTTGAATAATGTTATTGTTTAACTATAAAATTATTATATTTGATTAGGTAAAACATTTAGGCGTTTAGGAGTGTGTCTATGGGAATGTTTGATCATTCTTCTAGAAGCACATTTGTGAGTTCAGGCACTGATGTTGGAGAGAAGGCCTGGCTCACAGTCTCTGCTCTAATTCATCCCAAATGTGTTCTATCGGGTTGAGGTCAGGACTCTGTGCAGGCCAGTCAAGTTCCTCCACCCCAAACTCGCTCATCCATGTCTTTATGGACCTTGCTTTGTGTACTGGTCCAAATCATTTGGTGGAGGGGGGATTATGGTGTGGGGTTGTTTTTCAGGGGTTGGGCTTGGCCCCTTAGTTCCAGTGAAGGGAACTCTTAAGGCGTCAGCATACCAAGACATTTTCATGCTCCCAACTTTGTGGGAACAGTTTGGGGATGGCCCCTTCCTGTTCTAACATGACTGCGCACCAGTGCACAAAGCAAGGTCCATAAAGACATGGATGAGCGAGTTTGGGGTGCAGGAACTTGACTGGCCTGCACAGAGTCCTGACCTAGAACACCTTTGGGATGCATTAGAGCAGAGACTGTGAGCCAGGCCTTCTCGTCCAACATCAATGCCTGAACTCACAAATGCGTTTCTGGAAAAATGATCAAACATTCCCATAGACACACTCCTAAACCTTGTGGACAGCCTTCCCAGAAGAGTTAAAGCTGTTATAGCTGCAACGGATGGACCAACTTAATATTGAACTCTAAGGACTAAGATTGGAATGCCATTAAAGTTCATATGTGTGTAGAGGTAGGGGTTGCAATACTTTTGGTAATATAGGGGGTTATTTACTAAAGGCAAATCCACTTTGCGCTACAAGTGCACTAAAAATAAAAAACAATAATAAAAAATAAAACAATAAAAAACAGCATTTTAGCTTGCACATCATTGGATGATAAAATCAGCAGAGCTTCCCCTCATTTCAGATCTTCCCCTCATATTTAAAGCGTTTATTTGCAGTGGCTTTGCCTTTAGTAAATCAACCCCTCTGTATACAACTACTACTGAGAAAAATGAAACCCACAATGGGGGTTATTTACTAAAGGCAAATCCACTTTGTACTACAAGTGCACTGAAAGTGAACTTGGAAGTGCAGTCGCTGTAGATCCGAGGGGGACATGCAAGGGAAATAAAACACAGCATTTTAGCTTACACATGATTGGATGATAAAATCAGCAGAGCTTCCCCTCATTTCAGATCTACCCCTTAGATTTACAGCGACTGCACTTCCAGGTTCACTTGCAGTGTAAAGTGGATTTGCCTTTCGTAGACACCCCATAGTGTACATATAGTTAAAAATCGTATACAATATAAAATACATTTATTTAGGATGTATATAGTACATTTAGGCTTTACAGTTTTTATTGCATATTCTACAACCTCTTTTAACAAATTTATATTTTAATCACAACTGAAGAAGGCCACATCCACCCTTACAAACATGCAGACACATGCACAGGGATTCCCTTGCAACCTGTTGCTGGCAAGGATCACTGAACATTGTACATTCTGTCTGGGAGCTCAGCTGTGTAAGGCTTGATTCACACTAATGCGTTTTTTGATGCATTTTGCAGAAATTCATGGAAATTTTTTAACATGGGTTCCTATGGAACATGTTCACATCAATGCATTTTTGTGCCTCTGTGTTTTTGGAAAGGGTCGGGGACTTTTTTTAAGGCAAAATGCAGCGTTTTGCATGTAATAGAATTCAATGGACCGCATCCAAAACACAAGTGCCGAGTTTTTAGCGCAATTTTAGTGCATTCTTGCCACATTTTTGCCGCGATTTTGCGTTTTTTTTTTTACACTGTATATAGCTGGTTGCTAAGCAACCACAGTGTAAAAAAAACTGTAAAAAAAAAAAAACGCGAAACGCAGCAAAAACATGGTAAAAACGCGGCAAGCACCGCAAAAAGCACTGCAGAAACGCTGAAAAGCAACATGCATAGATGTGAATCAAGCCTAAAGCAGACCCAGCACGTTGAAGGTTCTGGTTGTGTCTGTTAACCAGTTCTATTGAATAAAATAGTATATGCATAATAAATATTAGGTTTTTACAAACACTTCAATACAGCCTAATCAATATATTTCTGGTACAAACAAGATATATAAAAACATCTTTATTTTCACAAATATAGGAAAACAATCAACCCTCAAGACAGAAAATTAAATAGACACATGCAGAAGTTAATTTAAAGGGTCTATAAAAACCTCAATTGAAAATGCAATGAGTGGTAGCTTACCCTTTATTGAAGTAGATGTAAAATCTAACTAAATTACATATAGGACTCGCTTTCAGTTGTGGTGCTCTCTGAAGAGGGTTGCTCTTGACCAGTTGGGGTGCAGTAAAAACGCAGCTTGTCTGCGTGTTTTTATCCTCCTCCCAGCCACAAGTGTACACAATGGGGGAGATTTACTAAAACTAGAGCATGCAAAATTTGGTGCAGCTCTGCATAGTAACCAATCAGCTTGCAGGTTTTATTGTCAAAGCTTTATTGAACAAGCTGAAGCTAGAAGTTGATTGGCTACCATCATAGGTGTGCGCAGCCTATTGCATTAGGGTGTGCGCCCCAAAGTTCAAACACACATGTGCAGTAGAGCAGTGGATGGTGTCAGTAGAGTAGAGAACGGTGTCAGTAGAAATGAGATTGATGTCAGTAGTTTTTGGTTTTTATTATTTAAAAAAAAAACTGTATTTGTTTTTATAATATTATTTTTTTATTATTTTTTTTTACAATTTGTTAGGAGGGGCTTTGGTGAAATAGCTGAGAAAGGGACTGAGGACAGAGATTCTCCAGTCCCATTCTCTGTAGCCTCAACTGCAACAGGAGCGTTCAGCAGGGGGAATCTGAATCGCACAGGGTGATTAGGGTGTGCTCAGGCACACCCGGCACGCCCTGTGCGCACACCTATGGCTATCATGAAAAGCTGCACCAGATTCTATGTGCTCCAGTTTTATTAAATGTCCCCCATTGTGGGGTTGATTTACTAAATCTAAAGAGTGCAAAATCTGGTGCAGCTGTGCATAGAAATGAATCAACTTCAGGTTTATTTTTTTTATTAAAGCTTAATTGAACAAGCTGAAGTTAGAAGCCGATTGGCTACCATGCACAGCTTCACCAGATTTTTCACTCTCTAGTTTTAATAAATCAACCCCCTTGTAACATAGATAGTTGTTATTTATTGTATTATCTTTAAAAAAAAAAGAATTGTTTTCACCTTTTTGTCATCTTTATTACATCTCAGTAACATTTGATTAAGTTATTTGTGGCTAAAGGTTAAGCGCTTCTCTTTCTATATAAAATTCTAGTGTATGGGGTCATAGAGAGCAACAGAGACTTAATTCACTATTACCTTTGTGCGACTGATTTCACTTTCTTCTAAGAAACAATTTGGTGAATCTACTTTTACAAGTCAAAACACTTCAAATATTGCTAAAGTGAGTATGTGGTGTAAATTCATCTGATTCTTGCGATAATGCCTCTAGAGAAATGAAAAACGCTTTTCGAATTTTAAAAAAAGGAAATTAGACATGGCAATAAAAATACACCATTTACTGACGTCAGTGTCCCAGTGCAGACCCAGTCCATGTGACCTAGAACCTGAGCAGAGCAGAATCGGCCATTTAAAGTCCAACGATAATAATTTGCTGATTTGGTCTGCGATGCCTGGCATCAACACCCACAATGCAGAGCTGCTGGTGGTGACGTGACCGAACATGCTAGGATCAGATCACCTAACCCACAGGACCTGCTATTTACATGACATTGGTAAGTTTATGCTGATTTTTAGTCTCACTCTCTACCCTCCCTAATGCCTGATTTATGAAGCAAGTGTCTGTAATAGTAAATAATAGCCCACATCTGCTAAATGCTCAGATCCTCCAGGTTATTCCCGATTGCAGCAACTAATCAACCTATTCCCATCGCGCATCATACTGAAATAGACCATGTAGTCATCAGGGTGCTGGATTGGCTCCCAAACGGATACAGTACAGAATATACAATGTGTCTCGTCAGCACACCCATAAGTTCACTGCAAAATGCAAAGGCTTTATTTGAGAATCATAAAGAGATGCAACAAGTCAGTGGCTAAGTGGTTAGCAGCACTGAGATCGTCGGTTCAAATCCCAACCACGGCACTACCTACTTATAGTTTGAATATTCTCCCTGTGCCTGCGTGGGTTGCCTCTGGGTAGTCCGGTTTCTTCCCACACTCCAAAGACATGCTGGTAGGTTCATTTTCTCCTGTCTAGTTTGGCCCAAGTATGTTCATGTATGCATGTAAACGATAGTAAGTGCAGCGCAATATATATGAAAAATAAAGAAATAAGTCCAGTCCGTATGAATGGAAAAATGTTAAGTCCAAGGGAAATAGACGCCACGATTCCGCGTGACAGAGAGTGAACTAGAAAATGGGTGACGTTATCCTCCACCATATGAACCAAATTGCGCTTACCAGAAGAGATGGACCTCTCCGTTACAGGAGGTCATACACGTATATATCCCACCAGGGATGATGGTACCTCCTGGTACTGCTGCAAAGAACCTTGCTCCAGCCAAATACAAGAGATCACCCAGCAGAGAGCTCAAATGGAAAAGACCTTCAGGTCACAGACTGTGGGTTTAGAGATGTTACCACCTAATTTCCAGCAATTGGTAACATCTCTAAACCCACAGTCTGTGACCTGAAGGTCTTTTCCATTTGAGCTCTCTGCTGGGTGATCTCTTCTATTTGGCTGGAGCAAGGTCCTTCGCAGCATTACCAGGAGGTACCACCATCCCTGGTGGGATATATACGTGTATGACCTCCTGTAACTGAGAGGTCCATCTCTTCTGGTAAGCGCAATTTGGTTCATATGGTGGAGGATAACGTCACCCATTTTCATATGGAGGAATTAGTTCACTCTCTGTCACGCGGAATCTTGGCTTCCATTTCCCTTGGATTTAACATTTTTCCATTCATACGGACTGGACTTATTTCTTTTCTTTATTTTTTATATATATTGCGCTGCACTTACTATCGTTTACTAATTTACTTTCTAGGCATATGTGATTACCTATAGTGTTCAGCTTGCATTTATCTGTGTCAATTTATTTTTGTTTGCGCTGATTGTTCCTTGTTTATATGTATGCATGTAAGTTAGGGACCTAAAGCCTCGTACACACAATAGGTTTTTCCGCAAAAAAAACCTCGGACTCTTGTCCGAAGGCGTGTGCCTGGATTTTGTCTTCATACAAACGGCAAGGAATTTTCTTCCAACAAACATGAACGTACTGACGTACTACGTGGTTTTTTAGCTCTTTAGCTCCACCCTTTGGGCTCCTTCTACTAATTTTGTGTTAGTAGAAGTTTGGTGAGTGTTGATTCACGCTTTTCATTTCGCGCTTTTCATTTCGTGCTTTTCAGTTAGTTTTTGAACGGCTGTTCGTCAACCAGACAATTTGCGGAATCAGAGGAGATAACGTGTTATTTATTATTGGCCTTGGAGTTATTGCTTTGACCCAGGTCCAGTCCAGGAACAGGAGGAGGAGGAGTTCTTGGACCAAAAATTGGTTGCTTTATTAATCTTGACCAATGTCATATGCCTTTGCTGCAGGAGCTCCAGGAGAATAATCCAGATGATTTTCGGAATTATCTCCGGATGACGAACCCCTGCTTTCACCAACTCTTGGCATTGTTGACCCCCTATATTAAGAAGCAGGACACATGCATGAAGCTTTTATTTTATTTTTTTGGTTGAATAATGATTTGGTATATATATATTTTCTATATTTTTGGATGCATAGAATGCACTTTTTGGTTAAAGCGGTTGTATACCTATATTTGTAACTTTTACCTACAGGTAAGCCTATAATAAGGCTTACCTGTAGGTAAAAAAAATATCTCCTAAACCTGTAAGGTTTAGGAGATATTCCCCTCGCAATGAGCCGCTAACTGCAGCGGCGCATGCGCACAGGGGACTCTCGGCTGACAGCCCGGCAAACTCCGGAGCTTGCCGGGCAGAAGTCTCCCGCGCGCAGGCGCGGGAGTGACGACATCGCGGCTCCGGCCACTCACAGCGCCGGAGCCGCGATACCCGGAAGACACGCCGAGGGGAGATGTCGGCTCCCTCGGCGTGGACCAGGTGAGATGCCGGCGCCTCGTTCTAAGGTAAGTATCTCATAATGAGCTAGTATGCGGTGCATACTAGCTCATTATGCCTTTTCCCTTGCAGGTGTAAAAAAAAAAAAAATGACAGCGGGTATACACCGCTTTAAGTTCTATTGGCAGATAGCATGTCAAATTTTATTTGTTTTCTTTTTAACCTCCCTGGCGGCATGATTATTTCGGATTTTAGGTGCTGAAAGCGGTACAATTATTTTGCATGGAAATTTGGCGTTTTATATTGTAGGTCTGTAATTCTTAACAATAACACACTTAAATCTGTCCAAACAAGAGTCTAGTAGATATCCCGGGTATGATAAAGTTTGAAACACAAAAACATAAATTATAATATAATAAATAAAAATAAATAATTAAAAAAAATAAAAATAAATAGTAATAAAATAAATTTCCCCACGATTCACTATCGCTCAATTCTGCAAGTGTTCTAATTTACTATCGCTGTTTTCTAGCTGGTCTAAAGCCACTTTTGACGTAAAGGGACACTTTTTGGTTGCTATGGACAATCTCCAGTTTCCAGGCCGAAAGAACAGTATATATCACATAAAACTGCATGCAGGGCATGGGCCAAAGCACTGGGGACAAAAGGGATGTGAAATAATTTCATACAGTACTGTAATCTGTAAGATTACAGTACTGTATGTGTTATGATTTTTACTTTTTTTTAATTTGCCGCCAGGCTCCGCCCCCGTGCGTTGCGACGCTCGCAGGGAACGGAGCCTGGCACAGAGAGGCTTCGGGCAGAGGACGGAGCCCACGGACACTGCGGGGGACATCGCAGGATCCCTGGGACAAGGTAAGTAAAGCCACACCAGGATCCTGCGATGTAATCCCGAGTGTGGCTCGGGGTTACCGTTAATGGTCCTGAATTTTAACCCCGAGCCACACTCGGGAAAACCGCCAGGGAGGTTAATGCACAATAAAAAAAATTGTGTAGAATAATACTTGGCTATGTGTTTTACTTCAAATGACAGTTTGGGAGTAGGCAGTTACATTTAAAAAAAATACAATGTAAAATTGACAAGGGACACCAACATAGTTGTATCTTTGATCTTAAATACTACAGGATAATGGTGTTGTGGTAACTTTCCCAAATAATAATTTTAAAAAAACATAATAATATTATTCTTGATATCACTAGAAAAAAAAAGCCTTTGAAAATGTGTTTGCAATATCTCCATCAGTATCACTAGCAAAGCAGCTTCATTATTATCCCATTAAAGAAGAAGAAAATTGTGCGCTGCATTTGGAGATTTCATAATTTGCCACATCACGAATGTTAATTCTCCATTATGAATGCTAGTTTACAAGACCGACCGCTTCCAGCTTGTCCTTGCTTCCGAGCAGGCGTGTTTGTACTTTGGACTTTTGTCCGACGGACTTGTGTACACACGCTCAGAAAATCCGACAACAGACATTTGTCCGCAGAAAATTTTAAAACCTGCTATCCAACATTTGTCCGCGGAAAATCCGACAACAATTGTCCGTTGGAGCATACAAACGGTCGGATTTTCCACCAACAGCCTCTCATCACACATTTCCTGTCGGAAAATCAGATCGTGTGTACGAGGCTTTAGATTGTAAGCTCCTTGAGGGCAGGGAATAATGTGAATGTACAACATACACTCTCTGGCCAATTTATTAGGTAATGTGATACAAAAGTGCAGCACTACAAATGAGTGTATACCCCGGGTGTAAACTGGGGGATAAGTGAACATGCACAACAGTAATTGTGCTGAATTACATTTGGTGTTACTAACAAAAGCACTAAACTGTTTATGATATATAAAAAAGTGCACTAACGATAAATCCAGTGCTAACAATGATAGTCTAAATCAAGTGACACCAGAGGGTCAGGTGACACCTTGTGGACAAAGTGATAAAATAAAAACACATATAAACAATATACCAAAATAAAGTGTTATATCAGTTAATAATTAAATCAACCATAATACATAATAACACAATATAAAGTCCATCAATGATAAATGACATGATGTACTCCTCAGGAATGGCCTATGATGACATGAGTATCAAATGTTGATGGATCTCAAAAACATAGGTGGTAATGTTCCAGTATTCCTAAAACACCCAGGACTGTGCTTCCACCACCCGGGGGAGGTACTCTTACCATAAAATGTGGACACACACGCCAGCGGCGGTGGGTCAAACAGGCATATATGGAAACCTGGATAACAGGCCACGATCCCCAATGGTTGAAAAGACACGAACACACACTCTCAGCAATGCGGTGAACAGGCAAAATCGGAAGCCGGAAGGCGACCATAATCTCCTGATCTGTGCAATATCTTTAGGGATTTCCTCCAGCAGTGGATAAATGGTGATCATAAAAGATAAAAGGAAGGCTTCCACATGGAATAGATCAAAAAAACGTATGGATTTAATAATGAAAAAGGTACAGACATCGTTCAGGATGTGTACAATAAAATGTGATCACAAAAGATTCCTAAAACAGGCGCAGTGTGTGGTGGTGGTGATGCTATGCTCACGCTACGCACCCGTGATTGGTTAGGTAAGGTGAAAGGCGCACGCCGGACATCGTGATGACGCGACTCTGACGCTACGCTCCCGTGATTGGTGAGCTAAAGCGAGGGGTTATACGCATCCATCATAATGATTCCATAATGGTTCCTTATTAAGACTGTAATTATGGTCTAATTAGTTTTATTGAGTTTATTATATATAGCGCAGTGTGGGTGAGCAGGCTCATACCCCAGTTGAAGTCCCATAGGACGAAACGCGTCGTATTTTTGCCTGCTAAGCTACACACACTGCGCCTGCTTTATGAATCTTCTGTAATCACATTTTATAGTACACATCCTGAACGATGTTTGTACTTTTTTTCCATGCTTTTTTTGATCTACGCCATGTGGAAGCCTTCCTTTTATCTTTTATGATCACCATTTATCCACTGCTGGAGAAAATCTTTAAAGATATTGCACAGATCAGGAGATTGTGGTCGCCTTCCCGCTTCCGGTTTTGCCTGTCCACCGCATTGCTGAGAGTGTGTGTTCGTGCCTTTTCAACCATTGGAGATCGTGGCCTGTTATCCAGGTTTCCATATATGCCTGTTTGACCCACCGCCACTGGTGTGTGTGTCCACGTCTTATGGTAAGAGTACCTACCCCTCCCCCGAGTGGTGGAAGCACAGTCCTGGGTGTTTTAGGAATGCTGGAACATTACCACCTATGTTTTTCAGATCCATCAATATTTGATACTCATGTCGTCATAGGCCATTCCTGAGGAGTACATCATGACATGTATCATTGATGGACTTTATATTGTGTTATTATGTATTAAGGTTGATTTAATTATTCGCTGATATAACACTTCATTTTGGTATATTGTTTATATGTGTTTTTATTTTATCACTTTGTCCACAAGGTGTCACCTGACCCTCTGGTGTCACTTGATTTAGACTATCATTGTTTGCACTGGATTTATCGTTAGTGCACTTTTTTTATATACCATAAACAGTTTAGTGCTTTTGTTAGTAGCACCAAATGTAATTCAGCACAATTACTGTTGTGCATGTTCACTTATCCCCCAGTTTACACCCGGGGTATACACTCATTTGTAGCGCTGCACTTTTGTATCACATTTTCTATTTACAATTAGTCTTATTGTTGGTGCAGGCAGGTTATTTTTTATCACTTGTAGCGCAGTCATTTTTCTTTATAATAATATATTAGGTACACCTTGCTAGCACCGGGTTAGACCCCCTTTTGCCTTCAGAACTGCCTTCATTCTTTGTGCCGTAGATTCAACAAGGTGTTGGAAACATTCCTCAGAGATTTTGGTCCATATTGACATGATGGCATCACGCAGTTGCTGCAGATTTGTCAGCTGCACATCCATGATGCGAATCTCCCATTCCACCACATCCCAAAGGTGCTCTATTGGATTGAGATTGGGTGACTGTGGAGGCCATTGGAGTACAGTGACCTCATTGTCATGTTCAAGAAACCAGTGGTGAGATGATTTGAGCTTTATGACATGGTGCATTATCCTGCTGGAAGAAGCCATCAGAAGACGGGTACACTGTAGTCATAAAGGGATGGACATGGTCAGCAACAATACTCAGGTGGGCTGTGGAGTTTAAACAATGCTCAGTTGGTACTAAGAGGCCCAAAGTGTGCCAAGAAAATATCCCCCACACTATTACACCACCACCAGCCTGAACCGTTGATACAAGGCAGGATAGATCCATCTAACATCTGAATGTCGCAGCTGAAATCGAGTCTCATCAGACTAGGCAACGTTTTTCCAATCTTCTTTTGTCCAATTTTGATGATCCTGTGCAAATTGTAGCCTCAGTTTCCTGTTCTTAGCTGACAGGAGTGGCACCCGGTGTGGTCTTCTGCTGCTGTAGCCCATCTGCCTTAAGGTTTGATGTGTTGTGCACTCAGAGATGGTGTTCTGCATACCTTGGTTGTAACGAGTGGTTATTTGAGTTACTGTTGCCTCATCTCGAACCAGTCTGCCCATTCTCCTCTGACCTCTGACATCAACAAGGCATTTTCATCAACACAACTGCCGCTCACTGGATATTTTCTCTTTTTCAGACCAGTCTCTGTAAACTCTAGAGATGGTTGTGTTTGAAAATCCCAGTAGATCAACAGTTTTTAAAATCCTCGGACCAGCCCGTCTGGCACAAACAACCATGCAACGTTCAAAGTCACTTAAATCCCCTTTCTTCCCCATTCTGATGCTCGGTTTGAACTTCAGCAAGTCGTCTTCACCACATCTAGAGACCTAAATGCATTGAGTTGCTGCCATGTGACTGGCTGATTAACAATTTGTGTTACCAAGCAATTGAACAGGTGTACCTAATAAAGTGGCCAGTGAGTGTATATGTAAAGCGCTGTGTAAATTGACAGCACTATATAAGTACTTGTAATAGTCATAATTTCAGGACCACACAGCATCCCTTTACCAGACATGTGATGATCCTCTAATACAGGGGTCTCAAACTGGCGGCCCTCCAGCTGTTGCAAAACTACAAGTCCCATGAGGCATTGCAAGGCTGACAGTTACAAGCATGACTCCCACAGGCAGAGGCATGATGGGACTTGTAGTTTTGCAACAGCTGGAGGGCCGCCAGTTTGAGACCCCTGCTCTAATAGAAGCCATTGCATCCTACAAGCTTGCAGGTGTGCTGGCAATACATTGCATCTATTGCAGTACCTAGCGCATGCAAGGGGTGGCAGTGGAGCTGCATATTTGAACAATGCCTGGCTCTAAGAAAGAATGGTGCAAAGACTTGGAAGAGTTTTGTAATTACATTTTCATTTTGGATAAGGAAGCCCAGGAGGGTAGGACAGGGGGGAACTTTTTTTTAAAGAAACAAAGTCTACTTTCAGTATTTAGTGATAATGTAAAGTCTTCTCACTTATTTTAAAGTCTTCTCAATTGTTTATTATTATTATTATACAGAATTTATATAGCGCCAAGAGTTTGTGCAGAGCTTTACAACATTCATTTTATATATACGTGTAAAATAAATTTGATATGGATGAATATCAAATTGTGTAAATGTACTGTAATTTACTGCCCTTACATTGCAAGTCTGTGAGCTGGCTGACTTATTAAAAACAATACAGATGTGGCTGATATCTTTTGTCAACAGTTCCTAAGCAGGAAGATTGAATAAGGCAGAGTCAAATACAGAGCACCCTCTAGTGTTTAATCCTCCACTTTCTGTATTTAAAGCGGACCTTCAGTCATTTTTCATCTTTTCATCTATTAAATCTTTTGTCCTTGTTGTTATTTTAACTTTGGATAGTAAAACATTTTTTTTTCTGCCAGTAAATACCTTATACAGCCCACTTCTTGTTTCTTGTCTGGTAAAAAGGCCTAGGCTTATGACTAGGGTTGTCACCTGTCCGGGATTCACCCGGACAGTTTCGGGTTTGGAATCAGGCGTCCGGGTTTCAGACCGCCTGAAACCCGGACACATGACTCAGACTGGACTATGGCTTCCCAGCAGGGTTGCTGGCTGCAGTTGTCTAAGCTGAGAGTGTCTGTTACACTCTCTTTCACACTGCCCAAAGCCAGCACTAACAACCCCCCCCAAACACACACATAAGAGAGGAGAGAGGGAGTGATCTGCGCCTACTTCCCCCACCTCTACCCCTCTGTGTCTGCCCACACTCCAATCCCCAGTGCTGTGCCTCAGAATAGGAACATGGGGGCCTGAAATTTGAAGTCCAGGAGCTTCAGATACATCTGGATGAGAGGTGCTGACTGCCAAGGGGTGAGTGAGCTCACCATCCATTCCTGTCTGTGATTGAAGTCCCCCCCCCCCTTCTCTCTCCTGCCTCTGAGTGAGTACACTAATGCCCTCTACACACGGTCAGATTTTCCAAAGGAAAAAGTGCGATCGGATTGTGTTGTCGGAAATTCCAATCCTGTGTGGGCTCCATCTGACTTCTTCCGTCGGAATTTCCGACACACAAAGTTTGAGAGCAGGATATAAAATTTTCCGACAACAAAATCCGATCGGTTAAATTCCAATCGTGTGTACACAAATCCGACGCACAAAGTGCCACGCATGCTCAGAATAAATAAAGAGATGAAAGCTATTGGCCACTGCCCCGTTCATAGTATCGACGTACGTGTTTTACGTCACCGCGTTCAGAACGATCGGATTTTCCAACAACTTTGTGCGACCGTGTGTATGCAAGACAAGTTTGAGCCAACATCTGTCGGAAAAAATCCATGGATTTTGTTGTCGGAATGTCCGATCAATGTCCGATCATGTGTACAGGGTGTAAGGTAATTCAGGGTTCTCAGAGTTCCCATTTACACCAGAGGCTACAGTGTTTCCCCTTATATCAGAGTCCTCTCCGTACATCAAAGTTCTCAGTGTTCCCCCTTAGATCAGGGTTCCCAGAGCATCCCTTATGTTAGAGTCCCCAGAGTTCTCCCTTACATCAGAGTCCGCAGAGTCCCCCCTTACAGTGAAAGGGAAATCTGCGAGTTCAGATGTAAAAGGGGAACTCTGTAGACTCTGATATAAAGGGGGACTCTTGTTATTAACTTCATATTATTGTTAGTACAGTGGCTCTTCTTAAGCTGGGTTGAACGAAAAAAAGAAACTACTAGGCTTTAGGGATCTTCGAACTTAGCACCAAAAACTCACAGCTTGGCTTTTCTTCTTATTTTATTATATTTAAAAACCTGGATCTTAGTTAAATGCTAATTAATTATTAAAAAAGGAATTCTTGTTTATTTTTCTGTCTACCTAAGCAATTAGGGGTGTAATTAATGACAATGGAGCTGCACTACAGGTATAAGACGGCGGCCCATAATAAAAGCAGTCATGTGTTTTGAGTAATATTTTTTTGTGAAAAAAAAACAATAAATAATTAAACTCACATGACAACAGGCAATACACAGCTGAGAACAAATCCGCAGCAGCTGAGAACAAATTTGGACCTTTCTGAAAGCAAGGCGTTCTCTGTTGCTTAGGAATGCAATATGTGTAATAGGTAGTCATACAAATACACAGACGCAGGATGTGGTTGCAAACAGGAGTGATTTCGTGAAATGGGCCCACAACTCCTTTCTCCTTCCATCACTCGATTTTTCTTAGTGAGAAATTCCTCCCCATATGTTCAGCCATGGGGGGTTTGGCTGGGACGGAAGTCTCTCCTGGCTCTGTATCGTCCCGGTTGTATCACGTGCTCCAGAATTCTGCAGGACAGGACTGACAAAAAGAGAGCTCAGCTCCGCGGTTAACACTGGGGATGCTGTCTGTATCATCGCTCTTCATAAACAGAAGGATGGATTGTGATAATTATATTGTTAATGAAATTCTGGCTCTGTTTTACCATGTTTATTATAACTAACTCACACTAGTTCAACCATGTCGCAACACCCATCCTGTTCAGTTTTCCCTGGACAAAAATATGGTATTGTTATGGATGTCATTCCTGCCATCGACACCAGTCATACACTGTGGCTAAGATCAAGTGTAGTACCTGTTCTCATCAGTGTCCAGTAGGGGGTGCTGTGCTGTCATTCTGGCTTGACCGGGAGCTGGTGTGGTTGGCTATGTACCCCTGCTAGAGTGATGGGGGCTTGGAAGGCTGGTACCGGCTGGAACAGAAATCACTTTTGTGTGTGTTTTTTTTCTCACTAAGATGAAGGGTGTGAGTCCTTGGGCTTGCCCTAATGTCTAGTAGGAGGATGTGTGGCCTTCTGCCCTGGGGGGTCTCTCTTCATGGGAGCCCCTCGATCTAGTATTCGAAGGTCAGCTTCGGCTGTTCTAGAAGAAGGGGGTCTGCCAGGCCTTCTGGCTAGGCAGACCAGTAGTACCCTATGTCCCTGTCAGGAGCATTGTGCCCCAGGTGATCAGGGAGATGTCCTACCTACCCACCTTCGGGGGGGTGGACTAATGCCGCGTACACACAACCAGTTTTTCCGTCAGAATAAACTCTGATGCTTTTTCTGACGGAGTTCCGACAGAGTTCCGCTGAAACGGACTTGCGTACACACGATCACACCAAAGTCCGAGTTTAGAACGCGTGACGTACAACATGTACGACGGGACTAGAAAAAGGAAGTTAAATAGCTAGTAGCCAATAGCTGCCCTTGCGTCATTTTTGGTCCGTTGGTATAGCATACAGGCGAACGGTTTTCCCGATAGGAATTGATTCTATTTCTAGGTCCGTCAGAATTTTCAAAAGGAGAAATCAGATGGACCTGTCCTGATATTTTTGAACCTAGTAGAGCATGGTAAACGTTGGAGAGCAAGGGTATACGATATAAGGGATATGTCCATAGTTTTACCCATGCAGGGTAGATACATGCCAGTATAATACTTTTATAATAAATAATTTTTAAGTATTACACACTTACCAGACCACTACTACCTCACCCTCTCTCACATATATATATATATATATATATATATATATATATATATATATATATATATATATATATATATATATATATATATATTTACATATATTTTTATATATTTTTTACACATTTTTTACATATTTCTATATATTTTTATATATTTTTCTATATATTTTTACATATTTTTTAGCTACCTCTTATGGAGTTCTATTGTGATGGTACATAGGTTGATATAATGTAGAGTTTTTAATATAATAAATATGTTTAAACAATTCTGGGGATTTCAAGATAAATGTACCTATTTTAAAAAAAAATTTTTAGTTTTTTTGATTTATAGTATGATATATTTAAACAGTGGGGATCTCATTAGGATTTGTTTTTATAAATATATATGGATTTCTAATTTAACTCTAATTTCAAGAATATAGTTCCACAAAGGCAGACCAAAATAACTTTCATTTACTGCTAACTTTTATTTACTGCTGACTACCCAGCTATAACATAAATGCTTCACCGCCAACGGTCCCAACATATACGCATATAATAAAGGATGTCCCCCCTTCAGACCATATATCACTGGCTTATGGGTAGTGGTATATGCTGGGGGCTGTAGCAGTAATATTTGTTTGGATCAATGGTAGCGGTGACTGGTCAGGCAAACAACAGGTTAATGCCTAACTTGCCTAGACAGGAATACACATTTGATGTCCAGAGGCCGGATCACACCCTCCCCTCCCGAGCGACATTACCATATTAAGGGGAGTGGTCAAGCGCATTGTGGAACTATATCAGTGTGTGAAGCGTAGGCGTCGGCACCGTCTTTGAAAACGTCCTTTGACGAAACGCATAAGGCGGAGCCACGCTCACACGTCACAACCCGGAAGTGCTGACTGGAACGCACGGTGGAACGCACGCTCGTGGCTAGCAGCCGGCTCCAACCCTGCATACAGCGGTGCTTGTCTCATGCATCTCTTTCGTTTTTTGGCTTGTAAACAAGTGGACATTTATTATGGGACCTTTTCTGTAATCTTTTCGTAACTTTTTGTGCAATAAATCGGACGCAACGTACTTCACCAAGGAGGCCCCCTTGTTTTTTCTTTTGCTCCGGTACACTGGAGAGCTGAAGGTGGCAAACTGCTGTAGTATCCTGATCATATCACAACACTTTCCTGGAGTAGCGGTGAGGATCGAACGCTGCAGAGGACAGTAAGCAGACCTAGAGGGAAGATCACATGCCCCGGGACACCCACTCTGTCGCTCGGTACCCCTGTAGGGGTGTTCATCTCTAGTGAGTGGGGTATGATAGGGGGGCTTGCACCTGAAAGTCACTGTCCTGAGTGAAAGGCACGGAAGTCACCGTAGTGTCTCCTAAAGTTTTAAATCTACAGCTTTTATAAGGGTGAACTTTGTCTTCTACATCTGGTCATTAAAGGATGACCCCATGCATGGACTTTTTATGAACTAATGTGTGCTGAATGTGTAATTTTATAACTGGTCTTATGGCTGTTGTATGAACTTTTAAATAACTGCATTTATCCATCAGGAGTGTGTTAACAGGGTGTCACAAACAAGTTCTTTATGTTTTTATGTTTTTATGGTTCACAATTCAAGTTGTTGTGGTTCACAAGCGGCATGGTGTCCCAATACTTTTGGCATTTTTAGGAATTATTACACACACATGGTAATGATACGTGGAGACCACAGTATCATCATACACACATATCCAATTAATTATTTTTCAGCATAATAATTATATCACCCCTGGCGCTATTTTGTCCCAAAACTTTTGATTTTTTAAGGAAACACAATATTGTATATTCAATCACAGTTCATTCTATCACTTACACTATGCACTTATTTATCTATTCACTGGGAGGATCTTAATTTACTATTTTGATGTATTAGTATAGTCGTAAATAGTGAGATTGCGGCATCTGTTTTGTGTTTTTGATTTTTTAAACTCAGTGAAGATTGCTTTATAATATAAAGTTTGGGTTCACTTATTATTACTTTATTAGTTTATATCACTCTATCACATTGAGGGCAGCGCCGTCTTTATTCCATTATTATTATTTTTTTACTTTTATATTGGACCTGTTGGGGTACCAATTGGGAATAGGCAGCAGCTCTCACACTGTCTTAAGCGCGGACTTTTCTACTTATAAAAGTCAGATGAAGCCCACACACGATCGGAATGTCCGATGAAATGATTCCGTCGGACCTTTTCTACTGGAAAGTCCGGTCGTGTGTACGCGGCATAAGGCACACCCCTAAGTGCACGTTTTAATGTGTGTTTCACATGCACATTTTTTTTGTTTACCTAATGGTTTTTCCGATTCAGGTTTTTGCACCACAGCGGATTAAAAAAAAAAAAACTCATACACGGTACACAAGTCCATCTGACCCAGCACAGCACTAGAAGGGCATGTTCGCCTTGTTCATTTTGGAATATTCGCCTTGGATGGCAACATATCTTCTCCTGGTATATTAACCTTAAGACGGTGCTTTCCAGACTCATGGCCAATTCTTCTGTCCTACTGACTTTTTGATATAAGAGCTCATTCTACAAACAGTAATGACTTTCTTTATTGAACAAAAGTTAGATATTCACAAAATACACATAAGACGGCATCATAACATGTTAACACAAACACGTAAAATAATAGTTTTTTAATGGAAAATGAATATGAAAATTCCAGATCATCAGGCAGATTTTTCAGACTACATTGGTCTGTTGCTGGTATCCCTTAAAAAAAAAAAATGTTTCCCAAACACAAATGAACATCTTCAAATCACATTTTTCTTCTGAGCTCTACCTTAGGGCAGTGTCAGGAGCACATTATTGTCTCGGGAGATTTTCCAATTTGTTTATCTGTCAGGCAGATTATTTTCTCACCTGTCAGTGCCTGAAAAGTTCAGACATCAGCATTACTCGGCAGAGCCATTGGCATTAAACAAGCCTCTTCTTGATGATTTTAGCTGCATGTAAGAGTGGCATTTTGCCCACTGTCGTCCCCCCCCCCCCCCCCAGGATCAGTTTTGCCACTGACCATCACTATAAGGGAGCACTACACTAATCACCAATGAAGGGATAGCTCCACTGAGTGACCACCAATGAAGGGGCACTTCCACTGACCACCAATGTAAGAGGACACCTCCGCTGACCACCAATGTAAAAGGACACCTCTGCTGACCACCAATGTAAGAGGACACCTCTACTGATGGCCAATGTAAGAGGACACCTCCGCTGACCACCAATGTAAGAGGACACCTCCACTGACCACCAATGTAAGAGGACACCTCCACTGATGACCAATGTAAGAGGACACCTCCGCTGACCACCAATGTAAGAGGACACCTCTACTGATGACCAATGTAAGAGGACACCTCCACTGATGGCCAATGAAAGAGGACACCTCCGATGACCACCAATGTAAGAGGACACCTCCGCTGACCACCAATGTAAGAGGACACCTCCGCTGACCACCAATGTAAGAGGACACCTCCGCTGACCACCAATGTAAGAGGACACCTCCACTGATGGCCAATGTAAGAGGACACCTCTACTGATGACCAATGTAAGAGGACACCTCCACTGATGGCCAATGTAAGAGGACACCTCCGCTGACCACCAATGTAAGAGGACACCTCCACTGACGACCAATGTAAGAGGACACCTCCGCTGACGGCCACCAATGTAAGAGGACACCTCCACTGACGACCAATGTAAGAGGACACCTCCGCTGACGGCCACCAATGTAAGAGGACACCTCTGCTGACCACCAATGTAAGAGGACACCTCTGCTGACCACCAATGTAAGAGGGGACAATTTTCCACTGACCACCAATGTAGGAGGCACTTTTCCACTGGCCACAAATATAAGCGGCTCTTCTCCATTGACAACCAATGTAAGAGGGCTCTTCTCCACTGACTAGCAATATAATGGGGCATTTTTCCTATGAGCACCAATGTAAGGGGGCACTTCACTGACCATTAATGTAAGCTAGCTCTTCTTCATTGACCACCAATATAAGCGGGTACTTTTCCATTCACCACCAATATAAGGGGCATGTCTACATAAATGGGAAACTACCATTTTCCTGCTCATTGTTATTTCAAATTTTATTCATGATTATTACTGAAATGTTTGCCATATAGAGGAGGGGGCTGTTAAAAAACGTATCAGCTTTGGGTGCCCAACACGCTAAGCACACCACATTCTATATTTTTTTATTTATTGTTATATTTTCAACTGAGCTCACTACCATGAGCTGAAGATAAAATTATTTTTAGCAGGTGTTCCCTGAGACCTGAAAATTATTTCAAGGGCCCCTCCATAGTAAAAAGTTTGATAAAGGCTGCTGTAGATTGTAAGCTCTTTTGGTGAAAGCTCTCTTTCCCCTCCTTATCTCACAGATCAGTTACATTTTCCAAAGAGTTGTTGACTAGCAGGTTTTTCATCCTTGCCTACGTAACTAGTGGCGAAATGTCTACTAATAGTTGTATATGTGGCTGATAAAACTAATCTGTGTGCTTAAAAGCACTAAGGTGATGCCATTATGAGGAAAGACAGACGTGTACTAGTACGTGTAGGAAAAAAATTGTTTTTCATGTATTACAAGAGCACCTTTTTAAAACAGTGTTTGTCTGCTTCCTTTCAGAGCATCCCTTTGGTAAATACCCTATGTACCATCACACCAGGAGACACAGGCCTTATTTTGACACAATCAGCTAGTTTTCCCATAACAATCTTGTATCAGCAAGCAAAAGTTCATCTAAATCCCATCAGACAGTGAGCATGAAAACATTTCTGCGGCTTTTAATTATTATTTTGGACAGCCGATCCTATGAGGAGACTGGCGCCTATACCAGATTAAAGTGTCTTTGTAGACAAGAAGTCATTGTGTAGTTTGCCACATGGTGGCGCTGGCAGGCAATGTCATGGTATATCATCTATGTAACAGTTACCAATATAAGGGGCATGTAAATAATAGTTTCAAGACATTGATTATATTTTGATTAAATATTTAAGGCCATTTCTTACAGTTTTATCTGCATCATTTCTATAGAAATTTCCTGTGTTCACTTTGAGACTTTAATATAGAGCTAATCTATTTTGATATAAGTGGACTAATAAAACTGGTATATTTATGAAACAGGAGCAAATATAAAAAAATGAACACGTAATACCATATTAAAATTGTACTGCAGCATTTATGTTTATTATAGGATGTTTGCGTAAAAAGTATATTACTACATTGGATTGATGCAAATAAAAACTTCATGAAAAAAGCACATGTGTTGATGAATTTTTTCTATGAAAATACTTCCTAACACTTTAAAGATCTCACCCATGTGATTTTCAGTCAATAAAAATTTATTTTTGGAGGTTTTTTACCTGTTTTATATTTAATCAACAATTGCATGCTTAAATAATCTAATGATTCTGCACTATATTCAGTACATTTGGTTGTGACACTAAGGAGTCCATTTACCAATATTTTCACCCAAGATTTACCCAACTTTTACCCGAGAGTCACATATTTTCTCACTTAAGATTCTACTAGAAAAATAGGTGAATATTCAATGAAAATTGTGAATTTTGGACAAAAATCCTGATAAATAGACCCCTAAGATAATGTTCACACACAAGTGTTTTAAGCCGGCCATAGATAGTTCAAATCTAGGGTCGGTTCAGCAGGGACCTATGGGCAGGCTGATTGTACCCAAATCGATCCATCAATCAACTTGGGTACAACTTGGGTACAACTTGGGTACAACTTGGGTACAACCAGCATGCTGGATTTTTACATGTGATTATTGCCTATAGCCTCCAGCAATAATCACTGTGTTCTCCCAGCAGGGACGATCGGGGTTGCAAGAAAGAAAATCGCATCATCTAGGGCAGGCTTAAGTGTAGTATGTTAAAAAAAAAAAAAAAAAAAGAATCTTGCGCATTGAATGTTTAATTTGGTTTCCATGAAAGATATCTTCCCTAGAGATGAACGTTAGTATTTATTTATTACAGGACTTTATATAGCTCTGACAATTTCCACAGGGCTTAACATATTATACAGTCACATCAGTCCCTACCGTCAGGGAGCTTACAAGATAAAGTCTCTAACTCACATTCATACCTACACATACTGGGGCCAATTTGGACAGGAATGAATTAACCTATCAGCGTGTCTTTGGAGTTTGGGAGGAAAACGGAGCACCTGGAGGAAATCCATGCAAGCACAGGGAGAACATGCAAACTCCATGCAGGTAGTACCTTGGTTGGGATTTAAACCTAGGGCCCTATTACTTACATGTGTTAGATGCATTTAAATTGTACTGCAACTGCACCACAATATAAAACAATATTTTTCACATCCTTTGTATACGGTCTAGCACCATCACTTGGATATTTTGGAAAACAAGTGTTGTGTCTATAGAGAAGGTCACTAGTGTTTATATATGGATGTTTTTCTCTTTGCAAGGAATTGTCAAAACGTCTGGTGCCTGCACACATAAAAGGACATTCATCCAATCTATCCATTTAGATTAGTGGTCTCCAAACTGTGGCCTGGGGGCCAGATGCGGCCCTTTGCTTGCCTTTACCTGGCCCTTGGGCACCAACAATGAGGCACCATTTCTTCCACTGACACCAATGATGGGGCACTAATCCTTCCCCTGAGATCGACAATTGGCACTATTTTCCCCACTAACACCAATGATGAAGCATTGTATACACCCGCTGACACCAAAGCGTTTTCTACTCACACTGGTCACATTCCGGCCCCCAAAGAGTCAGAAGAACAGTAAACTGGCTCTTTGTTTAGAACGCTTGGAGACCTCTGGTTTAGATCATAGAGCGTTTGTATGTATATAGGCTTCCCCTGATGCCTTGCTGAAGCCTTTAGAAAAATAATACGTTGACCAGAATGGAATTACCCAGCAAGTCACTATTGTTTCCTTGATAATAGCTGGCACCTGCAGTCCACCCCTACCCATAAGAACATATATGGAAGCACACTAAATGTAAACTTGTATGGTTGGACAACGATCATTTAGAAAAACTATCGTTGCCTTCCTCACAGGGCTCCTTTATATATACCTGTGAAAGAGACCAATGTCAGTTAAACAGTCATATTAATGTGTCTAAAAACAGTATCCCTATGTAAAAGTTTGTAATTATTAATACAGGCATACCCCACTTTTAAGTACACAATGAGGTTTATTTACTAAAGCTGTAAAGTGCAAAATCAGGCTCACTTCTGCATAGAAACCAATGAGCTTCCAGGTTTTATTACCAAAGCTTAATTGAACAAGCTGAGGTTAGAAGCTCATTGGTTTCTATGCAGAAGTGAGCCTGATTTTGCACTTTCCAACTTTAGTACATAAACCCCATTGTGTACTTAAAAGCGGGGTATGCCTGTAATGCCCATTACGGTTTTTGTTTGTTTGTTTGTTTGTTTGTTTGTTTTTTTCTCGCTTATTTAACTGACAATTAAAAACACTAGTCTGCAGTCTCCAATGATTGGAAGCCAGAATCCACATGACCTAGGCTGCCTAGGCTAGGGACTGCGAACCAGCAGTTTTTTTAGGGCGCATTTTCACAAGCAGCATTGGGCTGCATTGCCCAGTACAGTCCAAACGCAGGAACAAGACAATTATGCCTTATTTCTTCAATTCACACAAATGTGCGGCATTAAGTAAAGCAGGACATGTTGCAATTTTGCACAACCCACTCCAACACACTGGGAGTTATGTATTAAAACTGCAAGGTGCAAAATCTGGTGCAGCTTTGCATAGAAACCAATCCGTTTCCAGGTTTTATTGTCAAAGCTTCATTTAATAAGCTGAAGTTAGAAGCTGATTGGCTACCATGCACAGCTGCGCCAGATTCTGAGTGATCCAGTTTTAGTAAATCTCCCCCTACTGTAATGCAGTAAATCTCCCCCCAATGCACTGCAGGGCATAACAATACCTTTTACGTTCCAAAAAAAAAATAAACAAATAGAAAAAAACTGCAATGTCTGATAATGCTTTGCAGAGTAGCACACATTTAAATGCACATCAGTGCAGCTGTATTATGCACATAATAACGTTGGTGCTGTGGTGAGAATGGGCCTTTAGTCTTGACAAGACTGATGTGAGTGGATAAGTATGTAAAGTGCTTTGTAAAACTCTAGTGCTTTATACATGCCTGCAATAAATAAACTTTTTAAATCACAAGGATAGGGAGATTACATAATCTTGAAATGCCCTTTACTGATTCATGTGGAAAAGGAAATTTTTAAAAATTTAAAAATAAATAAATAAATTTAAATGGCCTTGTTTTAAAACAAACTTTCATTGCTGATGTAAAATGCCATGGGGCTGAATTACCCTCTTTGAACTTCACACCATAAAGTTAACTCTATTCCATGCAATACAATGGCGGTTATTTACGAAAGGCAAATCCACTTTGCACTGCAAGTACACATGAAAGTGCAGTCTCTCTAAATCTAAGGGGTAGATCTGAAATGAGGGGAACCTCTGCTGATTTTATCATCCAATCATGTGCAAGCTAAAATGCTGTTTTTTATCTTCCTTGCATGTCCCCCTCGGATCTACAGCAACTTTACTTCCAAGTGCACTTGCAGTGCAAAGTGGATTTTCCTTTAGTAAATAACCCCCATGCGATTAAAAAAAAGTAACAAAACCATGAACACTGGAGTTTATTTACTAAAACTGGTGTGCAAAATCGGGTGCAGCTGTGCATGGTAGCCAATCAGCTTCTAACTTCAGCTTGTTCAATAAACTAAGTGTCTGTCCTCATGTTGTAAAGCGCTGCACAAACTGTTGGCGCTATATAAAACCTGTAAAATAATATAATAATAAGACAAAAAAACAAACAAACCTGGAAGCTGATTGATTTTTATGCAGAGCTGTACCAGATTTTTCACCCTCCAGTTTTAGCAAATCAACCCCCATGTGTTGGAAATAAGGTAACCTATGGGGGTTGATTTACTAAAGGCAAATAGAAAGTGCACTTTGGAAGTGCAGTTGCTCCAGAGCTTAGTAAATTTGGTAAAGCTTCACTATACAAAGAATACCAAATTGCAGGCAAGGAAAAAAATGTTAAAATCGCATTTTTGCTTGCATATTATTGGATGATGGAAGTCAGCAGAGCTTCCCTCATTTACTAAGCTCTGAAGCAACTGCACTTGCAAAGTGCACAATCTATTGGCCTTTAGTAAATCAACCCCATAGCGTCATGTTACACCTATAAGATGTCACTTTCACATAGCACATTTGCAGCTCATGAAGGCCCTTTATAAATCCAAATGATCTGAAATAAAATTTCCTAGGCACCGACCACTGATTTGGGGATGGAAGAAAGTGAGCCCATGTTTCTCATACCAAGAAGTTTGTGGCTTCAGTAATGCTCATGGTGGGGGTGAAAAATTAAAAGTATGCAATGGCATTTGAATCAAGAAATTGTCACTTTAGATTTAAAAATATTTATAAATTGAATCATTGCAAATAGCAGGAAACAGAGTGCAATGGCACATAGCAATCATCGCAGTCAAATCAGTGCAGGATTTTGGATTGTTTTCTATCGGTTATTGACTGAAAAAAATTTACTAAAAAAATGAATCTCATTACATCTCTAGACACAACTTTTTTGTATTGTTGGATCGAGTGGGGTTAGAACTTCTGTCTTGTTTTCAATTGTAGTCTTCATTTTCACTGGGGAAATGTACCCAGTTTGTCCTGGTAATCATTGTCACCAGGACACTCAATGATAGGAAATCCAAAATTTTACAATTGTCAATGAACAAGAAGCAATAGGAAATTTTCTAATAAAGATACTTGTTCTCGTGACAATTGGATTTTCCCCTTAATATTTTATTGTTATTTTATTTATTTATTACGAAGAGTTCTTCTTTATTTTTGTGAATGGATTGTGTATCCAAAACAGAAAGTCAGGAAAAATATCCCCAACCATATACCTATAAAAAAAAAAAAACTGACAGGTATTTAACCATTGCTACTTTATTAAAAAAAAAAAAAGTTTAGGCTAGAGATGTACTTTAGTAACCCCATTGTAGCTTTTACCAATGGTTTGCTAAATTTTGGCCTTGGAAAGTCAGCACACACTTACAATTATGTAATTAAACTACAATACATGGCTAATGTTAAACTGGAAGTCACTGCAGTATTTATCTGAGAGAACAGATAGGGGTTGATTTACTAAAACTGGAGAGTGCAAAATCTGGTGCAGCTGTACGTGGTAGCCAATCAGCTTCTAATTCCAGTATGATCAGTTAAGCTTTGATAAAGCTTTGATAAAAAAACAAAAAAAAAAAACTGGAAGCTGACTGGTTTCTGTGCAGAGCTGCACCAGATATTGCACTCTTCAGTTTTAGTAAATCAACCCTAAAGTATCATACACAATATTTATCAGACAAGGAACACAGTAAAACATGGACCACTAAAGGTCCTAAATATTTAAAGCGATTGCAAAAAAATAAAAAATCTGCAAGGCAATGGCATAATGTGCTAGTATGCATTGCTTACTAACAGATTATGAAATACTCACCTTGGAACGAAAGCCCTCCAGTGCTGTAATGTCACCACTGAGAGGGCTGACATCTTCCCCCGGTCTTTCTCTGGGGTTTGCCCACTCCAGCTATGTGATTGGCTGGAGCCGCAATCACGTCACTCCTGCGCATGCGCGTAGAAGCTCTCGGTTCCGACACAAAGCTCTTTTTTCGGAATGATGAATCAAGATGAATAGAGGAACTAAACACAAACCTGGCCACAGGACTAGCTATTGAACATCATACAGTGTTTAGCTTCCCATACACAGGGGTCAAACATGTGATCTTTCACCACATTTGTTCAGGTTTTCCTTTAATTGATATTTTTATATTTCAGGGAGCAAAAGCTTGTGTTTTTTTTTTTTTTATCATCCACATTAGGGGTCTCTATCACTGGGGCCTGAAAATAAACAACTTGTAGGACCCTTAGTATTACCCTTCAGCTGAGATCTCATTTACTAAAGACATTTCCTTGTTTTATTGATCTTCACCTGGCTTACAATATTGTGATAATGTGCACATAACCATATTTAGTCTACAGATGAGGGGAAAAAACTATTGGCCAATTAGTATACAGGAAAAAAACACTTTAAAGTCTGTGTCACCTCTAGGCATGTGCCTACTGTGCGTAAAGGTAATACCGGCCCGGATCTGTATACATGAACAAAATGACCGCCCTTCTTCTCCAGACTCCTCCTTTGTTTCCTCCTTTAAATTTCAGTTGCTGTTATTGGTGCACAACTCTGTATATCCTCCATTCTGATGATGAACATTTACTTCCTACAAGTCTTATTGACCATTCATCTAATCATCACATTGGGGTCTGGTTTAGATCATTTTATTTAAGTACCAACAGCGAAAGATAACCTTTGAAACGGAAGTTGTAAAAAAACTCTTTTATTAATGGAAGGTTTGGGGTTGTCATTTTTTAGTACATAAAGAAGAGGCAGAGAGTTGAGTATTCTGCATAGTATGTAGGTGCCGTAGCCACCCTGGCGGTATGATTATGTCAGATTTTTGCGTCTCAAAGCGGTACATTGTTTTGCATAGAAATGTATTTATTTTATTATTTATTTATGGTACTTATATAGTGCCGTCAATTTACGCAGCGCTTTACATATACATTATACATTCACATCGATCCCTAACCTCAAGGAGCTTACAACCTAAATTTGGCGTTTTATATTTGTAGGCCTGTCATTTTTAGTAAAAACACATTTAAATCTGTCCAAACAAGTCTAGTAGACATCCCGGGTGTGATAAAGTTTGAAACATGAAATCATAAATTATAATATAATAAATAACTATAAATAATTATAAAAAATGATAATATAATTAAAATAAAATAAATTTCCGTGCGATTCACTATCGCTCAATTCTGCAAGTGTTCTAATATACTATCGCTGTTTTCTAGCTGGTCCAAAACCGCTTTTGATGTAAAGGGACACTTTTTGGTTGCCATGGACATTCTCAACTTTCCAGGCAGAAAAAAACAGTATATAAAATATAAAACTGCATGCAGGGCACTGGACAAAGCTCTAGGGACAAAACTGATGTGAAATGAATTAATACAGTAATGTAATCTGTAAGATTACAGTGTACTGTATGTGTTATGTTTTTTGAACTTTTTGAATTCGCCACCAGGCTCCGCCCCCATGCATCGCAGCGCTCACAGGGAACGAAGCCCGGCACACAGAGCACCGGGTGGAGGACACAGCCCGCAGACACAACGGGGGGACATCGCAGGATCCTGGTGACAAGGTAAGTACACTGGACCAGTATTCTGCAATGCAATCCCGAGTGTGGCTCGGGATTACCTCTAATGGTACTGAAATTTAACCCCGAGCCATACCCGGGATTACCGCCAGGGAGGTTAATGTTTACTCCAAGGTAAAGGCATTACAGAAAAATCTAAATAGGGGTGTCCCATAGGCCGCATGCATCCCAAGACAGCTTTGAATGCAGCCTAACAACAAAATTGTAAACCTAATTAAAAATAATGTTTTTTGGGGGGAATTTTTTGTAAAAATTCATTTACACTTAGCGATCATGCGCGGCCGAAAAAAATTGACAGTATCTCTTTACTGGACTTTTATAAGTTTTATCTTCTCAAAGAACCCAAAGAAAAATATCCCACTCTTCATAATCACTCCTTATTCATGTCATCAGTTTTTGGCAGCACCTATATTTGTGAGCAACTATTTTCAGGGATGAAGCATGCAAAGGGCAAAATTAGGACCAAAATATCTGATGAGCACCTTGAGAATTCATTGAGAATTGCTACTACATCCATCAAACCAGATAACGATGTGTTAGGCTTCATTCCCATGAGGCGGATCCACTGCCACAGAGTCTGCCTCTGTCCGCCAGCTCAGTGGGAGATCTCTCCGTTGATCCCTGCTGAGCCGGCGGATGACAGGACCCTCTCTGCTCACTGAGAGGCGAGGGGCTTGTCGAGCGCTGCTGATTGCTATGGAGTGATCGGACGAAAACAGACAGCAAGTCCGTTTTCATCAGATCTCACCTGATCCGATCAGCCAGGGACGGATGCGAACGTAGGGCCATCCGTCTGATTTTAGCGGATCGGACCGGGTCGGATGTCAGCGGACATGTCACCGCTGACATCCGTTGCTCCATAGACTAACATGGCCCGTTCAGGTCCGCCGGCAAAACTGACAGGCGGACCTGAACGGTCCGACAGTGTGAAAGGGGCCTTAGTTTAAAAAAACTGTGACAAGTATTGCACTAGTTTTATGTTGCCATCTTTTACTTTTATAATAAAAAAATAAATAAAGTTTCAATACTCTGATGGGTACATTATCTATATCAGTGATCATTACCTTGATAGTGTATTTATGTGTGACCCAAGACAATTCCTCTTCTTCCAATGTGGCCATGGAAGGTTAAAATGTTGGACACACCTGATGTAAAATGTAACACCCCATGTATGTGTACTACCTTACTGTTACTGCTGCAAATTTCCTCCATGGATACAGGTTAACAACCCTAAATAAGTACTATTTCTAACCCATCTGATGGGTGAGTGTAAGAAGAAAATGGCTTATGGCTTTCTGCCTCTTTAATAATCCCCCCTACCTCTAGACTACTTAATGGACAAATCTGTCAGCAAGCCCCCCGTGTCTGACTGACAGCATACAGTAGTTCACTGTAGTAAAGTCAGATTGGGTGGCAATGCTGGCTCTGTTTCTCACTCTCTGATAATGGGAAGCTAACACAAAATACAAAATCATTTTAAATACTTTTAACAGCAGCATTTAAAATAAATTCAATTAAAAAAAATTAATTACTAAAATTTTAATTAATACATAACGAGATTAAAGATTTTCGTCTCATATATTTGCCTGAAAGGTCCACCTTTTTTCATTTGATGTTCAATTTGTTGTAGTTTTCAGACAATCACTCTTATCATCAAAATGAGGACTGGTGGGTAGAGGGGGACTATGATGTCATAATTACTAATTGAGAGCACAGTCATAGAACCTGTGTACAGTAGCAGCAACCTTTTAGCACAGGCTGGCGGTCAATGGACCACCACTCTCACATTCACTCTTTTAAAAGCACAGGATCGTTGCCCACCTTTAGAGTGGATCATTCTACTGGAAAGGCCACTGTTTGTACCTATCTCAGAATATTGTTGTTATGCACAATAAATATTTACATACACAAAAAAAAATCACATCACAGGATAGACTTTAGACAAGGGTTTCTCCAACAGGGTTCCATGGAACTCAAGGATTCCTCCAGAGGTTGCTAGGGGTTCCTTAAACAATGGCCGATTTCTGCCTCTACCAACTTACACCATTGATCTTTTTAGCTATCTGTAAGGGGGGGATTTTTTCCAATGACCACAAGGGTAAGGAGCATTCTTCCCACTGACCATCACACTAATGTATCATGAGTGGTAGAGATAGTCATTTTTAGCAGAGATTCCCTGAGGCTGGAAAGTCAATTCAAGGGTCCCTCTGTGTTGAAAAGGTTGAGAAAGGCTGCTTTAGACTATAGGGTATTAGCTTTTCTAATACCCTATAGTCTAAAGCAGCCTTTCTCAACCTTTTTTAACACAGAGGAACTCTTGAATTAGCTTTCCAGCCTCAGGGAATCTCTGCTAAAAATGACTATATCTACCACTCATGATACATTAGTGTGATGGTCAGTGGGAAGCATGCTCCTTACCCTTGTGGTCATTTGATTGTCATCCCAGGTTGCTCATATGTCAAAGTTGTGTTCAATCTGATACATGTATACATGTAAAATATCAGTAATGCCTTGGATAGTGCTATAATGTCTTGCCATCGGAATTCCAGGAATTTTGAAACAATGAATGTTTCATGACAGAGGAATGATCAGAGATCCTAACATCTAGAAAAGTATTTGTCAAGGAGCACAATGAAGTGTTCGATGTGTATTGTACTCAGTTTTGCAGTTATCTGACAGTTCTTGTTTAGTTCTAAAGACAGGTCAGATTTCAGCTACAAAGTGAATGGCTGGATTGCATCGCTATTAGGCCCCATTACCTTAAAAGTAATATTACTAAAATATTGATATTATTATTATTATCATACAGGATTTATATAGCGCCGACAGTTTACGCAGCGCTTACAACATTAGGGCAGACAGTACAATTACAATACAATTCAATACAGGAGGGATCAGAGAGCCCTGCTTGTTAGAGCTTACAATCTAGAAATTGCCTTCAGTACAATTCTGATAGCATTTATCAGCATGTCAGCAGATGTTATCAGTTTCAGTAGAAGCAACTTAAAGCAGAGGGCCATCCTAAAATAAAAAATTGCATTAATATTCTTTAAAAAAAAAAAACATACTTACCTGAAACCCCTAGAAAATTTGTGAAAGTCATGCAGCAATTCTTCAGAGAGGACAAGCCGGTGGTGAAACTATTAATCATTTATTGATTATTCAAAATAAAATTACCTGAAACCCCTGTTGCTAGGCAGTCTTCCTAATCTGCCTCTTCCTATTCCGCGGCGCTTAGGGTTGCCACATCATCCCTTTAATCCAGGACACACATTAATTACACAAGTTCTGTGGCTGATTAAGGTGGTAAATAAACTCACTTATCTGTATTAAATCAGCCTCAGAACCTGTGTAATTCATATGTGTCCTGGATTAAAGGGATGATGTGGCAACCCTAGCGGCGCTTCCTCCTCTTCGGCGAGCGGCCCCGTTGCCTTCTGGGAACTGTGTGTGTCCCAGAAAACAACGGGGGCCATTCACAAAGCGCGGCACGACTCGCGCATGCGCAGTAAGATATGTGCAGTGAAGCTGCAAGGCTCCACTGCCTGTTTCCCTTCGTTAAGATGGAGGTGCCGGCAGCCGATCCGATGGACGGTTCGGCCTCGGGGGGGGGGGTGACATCGCGGGCTCGCTGGACAGGTAAGTGTCCTTATTAAAAGTCAGCAGCTACAGTGTTTGTAGCTGCTAACTTAAAAAAAAAATCGCGGCCGGAACACCCCTATAGGGTTGAGCTTCTTTCATGTTATATCACCTCTCATATTGAAGCAGTATTAAACCCAAAAGCAAACATTTTTTTATATTGCAGCTTACCAATTCTTAGATTTGCTGGCTCCTTTCCTTTTTTATTGGGTTGTCTTTCTTTTTATATTCACCCGATGATCTGGCCAGTAAGTCTGTTGTTTTTCAAAAGAACAAGGTGTTGTTACAGGAATGAGACAAACCATTTATCATTGACAGGGGTGCTTGCAATAATTGTCCTTTATTTATTTATGTAAAACCTTTATACCAAAAGGGAAACAACTATTTGTTGTTATTGCTTAGAAAGTGTGAGCTGGAGTTTAGCTTCGATTTGTTAGTGTATTTAAATCTGCTAGTCCATCTAACACTCCCCTTCCCTCAGCCTGATGATGCTGCTTTCTAAAGGTGTCCCTGTGCTCATTTATCCAGAGTGGGGGCACTCTAATACAGGAGCTGTATTACTGGCCAGTTTACGGGTGAAAACAGAGGGAAAAAAGCCTAAAAAAAAAATGAATGCAGCCACCATCTAATAATTGGTAAGCTGTGATACATTACATTTTTAGTTTGGGGTTTAATACCACCTTAAACTGTTTGCCCATTATTTGCATTTAGCAAGCACAATAGAGTGCATATGGTGTACAGAGAGTACAGCTGCTCTGGGGCCCAAAAAGTCCATCAACCCTTAATAACCAAATGTGTAATATTCGCTACAGCAGGAAACCCTTATTATCTCTTTTCTACTAAAAAAAAGGCTTTATTAATATATACAAATCTGTACATAGTTTTATTAAAAATGTGTAGTCTATTGGTTCTGTTTGACTGGTGACCTTGTTAAGTGAACCATGAGGGACCTTGTGTTTTTTTTTTGTACCACAACCCTTTGGCTTTAAGTTATGTTTCTGACTGTAGCTATTTAGAACAATGTTCTAACATTTACCTCGTTCTTAAAATAAATGTGTACCATGTACCCCCTGATGTTGGTCACCTCTTTTTAAATACTCCTTGATGTGTGCATTTAATCCCATTGTAATTACTAATTGTGTATAAATATGTCACAAGCAATCTTGTTTGCAATTTACTAAAAAAATGTTTACTCATATTGGCATGTTCACCTATCATAAGTACTAATTGGAGCACAAATGAGAACCTGTCACTTAGGCCCCTTCCACACTGGGGCGGTGGGGGCGTCGGCGGTACAACAGCGATATTTTTAGCGCTGCTGTACCGTCGTTCTTGCAGCTGTATTCGGCCGCTATCGGTGCGATTTTAACCCCCCCTGGCGGCCAAAAAAGGGTTAAAATCACTCTTACAGCGCGGCTATAGCCGCGGTATTGCTGCGGTATAGCCGCGCTGTCCCATTTGTTTCAATGGGCAGGAGCGGTTTAGGAGCGGTGAATACACCGCTCCTTCACCGCTCCAAAGAAGCGGTTTGCAGGACTTTTTTCACCGTCCTGCCAGTGCACCGCTTCAGTGTGAAAGCCCTCGGGCTTTCACACTGAACAAACAGCGGAGGCTGTTTAGGGGCGGTTTGCAGGCGGTATTTTTAGCGCAATAACGCCTGAAAACCGCCCCAGTGTGAAAGGGGTCTTAGGGGTTGATTTACCCAAACTGGAGAGTGCAAAATCTGGTGTGGCTGTGCTCGGTAGCCAATCAGCTTCTAACTTCAGCTTGTTCAATTAAAGCAGAACTTCAGTCATTTTTTCATCTTTCCATCTATTAAATCTTCTGCCTTTGTTGTTTTAACTTTGTATAGTAAAACATTTTTGTTTCCGCCAATAAATACATCCCACTTCCTGTGTCTTGTCTGGTAAAAAGCCTAGGCTTATGACATTATGCACAGCTCTCTCTCACTCTCGTGAGAGTTTGCCAGGAAGGGAGGGGGGGTGAGTCATAAGAGGGCCAATGAGAGCTGCAGAGCTGGGGGTGTGCCTCTGCGTGTCTATGTAAATCCAGGAAGTGAACAGGCAGCAGCTTCATTTGCCCACAGTTCAAATGGTTGCAGCCAGACTGGAGGGAGATTTCTGCAGCATATTTGGCAAGTACAGAATCATAGTATATATGCAATAATATGCAAAGTGGTTGGAGGGAAGCTTCAGAATGGCAAAGATGTTTTTATTACAAATTATGTGAGCAGACTGCAGTTCCTCTTTAAGCTTTTACAAAGAAAAACCTGGAAGCTGAACCCTCTAGGCTGGACATTAACAGCGCTATCCCTGTCCAATTAGACTATTGGGCAAAGATTGCTACATTTACAGCTAGCATTAAGAAGCGATAGCAAGAACTTCCAAAATTTCAAACGTCTATTATTTGTATAGAGTTTCCAAGAGACACGTGTCTGATAATACTTGAACATTTGGCTTACATTTTAATGTACATGCCTAAAGTTCTGGTCATTTTTCCAAGAAGGGGCGCCAAAGCATTAAGAACTGTTTTTATAAAATGATGTCATGTGATATCATTATCTCTATACATTATGATATTGATAGTTCCTGCTGGTCACCAGTTTTTTTTTTTAATGTGTCTCGTGTCTCATAATAATGGATTGAGACAACAGTTAAAGTGTATCAAAATTCAAAAACAAACATTTAATTGTATTGCAGTTTAATAGATGTGGTTCCTGCATTTGTTTCCTTTAAAAAAATAAAATAATTTATTATCACCTGGTAGAGAACACCCTTTCTGTCCATGGCTACTCTCATTTCAACATTGTATCTATGTAAGGAGCTATGGTTCTAAACAGGCTGGACTTTAAACATGTCTGTCTAAGTTCATCTCCATTATATGGCAGATTGTTGGGACCACTTTTAGTTTTTAGTTCTAGCTCACAAAAGAATAATAAGGATGTCTGTGCTTTCTTTTCAGCTCCTGGGGAGTGAAAATGACCCTGCATTTCCGGCAAGATCTACCGGTATTTTCTCTTCTTTCTGAAAATGTTCTGAGCCCGAAAAAAATTAAATAAATGCAGCCGCCAGGAGTTAGATCTGCTTTCTCGAGACTATAAATTGGCAGATTGTGACACACAACTTATTATTACATCTAATTTGCAGGTTGTCTAATATACAAATTCTCTATAGGGAAAGCCAGATCTGACAGATACCAAGATTTGACATGGATCGAAATAGAAGTGATGGTACAAGAACCTCACCCATGTCATTGTGGCCCTCATATGACAGCATCTTCTATGCTGGCCATTTAGTATCTGGGTGGCTTCAAAAGTCAGGGGTGGCCCATTATTGAGCAGATTCTTGTCAGGACACTACGCAGTGCAGGACTACCAGACATAGATATATCAAAGATCATTCATGCCATATCACATCCGTCTACCAACAGTTGCATATTGCATGATAAAAATTAGTTTTAATGAATAAATAAGCTGATTAAACAGGAATAGATGTTCTTTATCACTAGCTTTAGATGACCTATTTAAAGGAAAACTCTTCCCCAGCAAATGAAAAAATAGGTGTCCTTTATTAGATTGTATTCAGATATATGTTTTTTTTTTAAAGAGGTAGTAAACTGCCGCAATAAACAAATAATACCATAATGTGCTAGTACTAGCACATTATGAACTACTTACCTTAAAATGAAGCCCTCCAGCAGTGCACTATCACTGTTGAGAGGGCTTCCATCCTCCCCCGGTCTTCCAGCTCCAGCTGTGTGAGTGGTTGGAGCCGCGATGATGCTACTCCTGCGCATGTGCGGGAGTCCTCAGTTATGGCATGGTGCTCTGAAGGTCTGGCAGGGTATGCTGGACCTTCAGAGCGCATGCGTCGGTAACATCACCGGTGTTCTGTCGCGAAAGTTCCTCTCGGCGGATAAGGACCCCCCTCTACTGCCTGCGCAGTAGGAGCCGGCGGAAATAGCCGAAGCGAAATAGAGAAGAAATCAGCTGTACACGGCGCCTGTAAGAGGGCCCCTCGCGGGCTTGCTTCGGGCACGGCCTCGCTTCGCTCTGCACTTTTTTATTCCCCCTCTAGGTCCACTTGGATGGTGGGGCTTCAGCCTGGACCTAGGGCGCAGGCGCCGTGTACAGCTGATTGAAGATTTTCATCTTCGGCTATTTTCGGCGGCTGCTGGTCATTCGTACTGCGCAAGCGCAGCGCTTGCGCAGTACAGGGGGGACCTTATCCGCCGAGGGAACTTTCTCGGCAAGACACCGGCGGCATGCAGGGTGAATATCTCCTAAAAGGTGCACGTTTAGGAGATATTCATTTTACAAGTAAGCCTTATTATTGGTTTACCTGTAGGTAAAACTCATACAATTGACTTTTCTATACCGCTTTAACATTTCCTTTAGACTTTTATGTAATTTTAGGCATTTCTGTAATTCTACATCTAGAATTCTCTCTATTTCTCATAAGGTCCAGAATAAACACAAGGCATGGTCTTCCAATTTCCCTCCTGAGGTTGATGTAAGCTTCACTGTGTAGAATGACTGACATGTCAAATCAAGGTAGTGTCGATGGGTCATACAAACAGGATATGTTTTGTGCACAGCTCACCCATGGCCAGAAAGGAAATTAAATCTCAGAGACAATATAAAGAAAGTACAGCAAGTATGTCACTGGCAGAAAATAGAAAGAGAGGAACTTGGCGCTTAAAGGAAGGCTGTTCATTTACACAATCTGCCCATAGACATTAGATGGTGGTCTCCCAACAATACTTACATGACCCACCACCTTCTAATTGGCCTCCTTTATACTTATGTCTTATCTAGGATCTCCATTGGCTATGCTACTGCTCATTTGGTGCAATGACCTAACACAGCGTCACCTCTGTACTGTATAAACTTGATAATATCCAACAAATTGGAGAAATTTTCTGATTCGCATAACGCATGCAAATTGTTCCAAGTCCCTTTCCTCAGAAGATGACTAAAGATAGGTTTACTATTGTGCATGGCGGGAATGTGTGAAAGATTACGCAACTTCCCTTAACGCCCAAAAAAACGTGCATCCCTTTTGAAAGGTGCATGGCAGTGCCATAAATTCTTAATGGCACCCCAATGCATAGTGTACCAAAACACATGATAACAGTGCACCATGCATTTTGTTGCAGCGCAATTTTAAAAAAAGGGTCATGCACTTTTTTTGTGTAATTTTGCATAGGGCAGCTCCATGAAATAAATGGGCAGCTCCATGAAATGAATGGGCAGCTCCATGAAATGAATGGGTAGCTCAATTAAATGAATGGGCAGCTCCATGAAATGAATGGGCAGCTCAATTAAATGAATGGGCAGCTCCATGAAATGAATGGGCAGCTCAATGAAATGAATGGGCAGCTCCATGAAATGAATGGGCAGCTCCATGAAATGAATGGGCAGCTCCATGAAATGAATGGGCTGCCCTGAAATGTGATGCGCAAAAATTGCACACAAAAAATGCTCACACACCGTCACACCTGCAAAGCTGTGAAAAGAGCCATAGAAAACATATGTTCTCCAATATCCAAACTGACTAGCTGTAAAAGAAATAATGTTACATTTTCATACTGCTTTCATTGTTAATATGAAAATAAATGTATCAATAGTTGTAGCAGAGCCTGTCACTGTGGACTTATAACAATTGATACATTGTATCTTGACATAATCAAATAAAGCAAACTAGAATCAAAATGGAAATTGCATTGTTATAATCAAGAAGTTTACCATAGAGAATGAATCAGTTCGATGGGACATCGTCTCTCTCTTATGTCTTATAAGGCATTGTTAAGGTATTGTTATTGTTAAGGTATTGTTATTGTTAAGGTATTGTTAAAATGAAACATCTAATTGTTAACTGGCTTTTACTTTTTATTACAATTTAAACATAATATACAGAATGATATAAAAATGTAATAAAAATGTGTAATCTTTCATTTTCACTTCACACTTTACTTTCCCTGACTTAGGGGAGAATATTGGGTATAACTGTTCACCCACAATGCACCATGGCATTACCGCAAGACTGTATGTTTACCTGTACTCCCATGATTACCACGTTGTGTTGGGTTAATTGTTGTAAGAATGTAATGTCCTAATCACTTTTGAGTTGAATCCTAGCTTTGTATTATGTTGCTCTATATGTTTATGCAATGCCAATTGATGTCACTTATTTCAACGGAAACATAAACCTATAAATATACACTATATTGTCAAAAGTATTGGGATGCCTGCCTTTACATACACATGAACTTTAATGGCATCCCAGTCTGTAGGGTTCAATATTGAGTTGGCCCACCCTTTGCAGCTATAAGAGATACAACTCTTCTGGGAAGGCTGTCCTCAGGGTTTAGGAGTGTGTGTATGGGAATGTTTGACCATTCTTCCAAAATCGCATTTGTGAGGTCAGGCACTGATGTTGGATGAGAAGGCCTGGCTCGCAGTCTCCGCTCTAATTCATCCCAAAGGTTTTCTATCGGGTTAAGGTCAGGCCAGTAAAGTTCCTCCACCCCAAACTCCCTCATCCGTGTCTTTATGGACCTTGCTTTGTGCACTGGTCCAAATTATTTGTTGGAGGGGGGATTATGTTGTTTTTCAGGGGTTGGACTTGGCCCCTTAGTTCCAGTGAAGGTATCGGCATACCAAGACATTTTGGACAATTTAATGCTCCCAACTTTGTGGGAACAGTTTGGAGATGACCCCTTCCTGTTCCAACATGACTGCGCACCAGTGCACAAGCAAGGTCCATAAAGACATGGATGAGTGACTTCAACCTGATAGAACACCTTTGGGGTGAATTAGAATGGAGACGAGCCAGGCCTTCTTGTGCACATCAGTGCCTGACCTCACAAATGCACTTCTGGAAGAATGATCAAAAATTCCCATAGACACACTCCTAAACCTTGTGAACAGCCTTCCCAGAAGATCTGAAGCTGTTATAGCTGCAATGGGTGGGCCAACTCAATATTGAACCCTACGGACTATAACTGGGATGCTATTAAAGTTCATGTGCGTGTAAAGGCAGGCGCCCCAATACTTTTGGTAATAGAGTGTAGCATTGTAACTAAACAGCGTTTGCAGAGTATCTTAAAAAAAATATGAAACAGCAAAGTATGCTTAGCGAATGACAGTTTATCATTCAGGGAATGCAGTTAGTCAAAGCAAACCAATAAGCAGTCACATTTAAAGTGTAGCAATAGGCAAAAATAAAATGACTTATATGATACAGTGAGGTTTAAGTGCTAAAGCAGAAGAGTGCAAAATCAGGCTCATAGGAACCAATCAGCTTCCAGGTTTTATTGCCGAACAAGCTGAGGTTAGAAGCTAATTGGCTGCCATGGAGAGCTGCACCAGATTCTGCGTGCATCCGTTTTAGTAAACCTACCCTTTTTTGTCACCAGCATCACCACAGCACAGAACCTCTGAATCATAAGTGCATTAACAGTGGCCCCCTCTGGAGGCTGATATCACATCACACAGGATTTGAAACAGGTCCTGTCCTTGAAGTTATCTGCCATCCACAAGAACTACTGTACAGCCTGTCACTGGGCGTGGCATGCAGGCTGCGTCCATCCAACTTTACTCCACCGGCCTGACATGCTGTTTACACTTGGACACTTGTTAAAGTAGAACCAAAGGCAAAACTTTTTTGGGGGGGGGGGGGGGGGGACAGAATTGAGATGGGTTAGAGCACCTATCTGCTCTTTATTGCCATCTGTGTCCCCTGTTATGGAGAATAACCTTCCATACTTGACCAATGTAATGTTATCACTGAAAGTAAATGAAAATCCCAAATTTTGAGTTGTCACCAGAACAAAAATAGAGAGAACATCTTCCAATGGGGACACAAGTTCTAGTGACCCTAGTTACAGCCAATGATTTAACTCACTTTGGAGGGATTTTCTCTCACTTCCTGTTTCAGTTATGGGACAGGAAGTGAAGGAAAATCTGCCCAATGAGCCAAAGAGGATAAAAAAACCTGACAGGGGTTATAACCTTCCCCTCCACTATCCAGAAATGGGGGAAAAGGTTTTGCATTTAGTTCTACTTTAAAATAGAGCTTTAATCAGAAATGTAAGCCCTCTTAGATCACTTCAGGCTGGCCCCTTTTGCAGGTATAGCTATGTAAAACATTAAAGATAAGTACCTATACTACTTAAAATCCAGTAATAAATCTTCTCACCCTGCTCTGCACATGCTCGATTGCGCTGCATTTTTTGTCATTTTTGTTGGCATTGCGCTGAAAATCAGAGCCACTAGAGGCCGATTTGCTGACAGCCCAAAGATTTACTGCTGTTCAGGGGCTCTGAGCTTCAGTAAAATGGCAGCCTCCAGCAAAAAGAAACAGGAGAAATGCTAGAGGCAATTTACAGCACACACTAATGTTGGTAGCATAATTATTAATATGGAATGTATGTTCCTTGCTAAAGAACATTATTTTTTATCAAGTTGTTATGGGTAAAGTTCTGCTTTAACCACTTCAGCCCCGGAAGGATTTACCCCCTTCCTGACCAAGCCCTTTTTTGCGATACAGCACTGCGCTGCTTTAACTGACAATTGCGCGGTCATGTGATGTACCCAAACAAAATTTATGTCTTTTTTCCCCACAAATAGAGCTTTCTTTTGGTGGTATTTGATCACCTCTGCGGTTTTTATTTTTTGCGCTATAAACAAAAAAAGAGCGAACATTTTGAAAAAAAGCAATATTTTTTACTTTTTGCTATAATAAATATCCCAAAAAATATATAAAAAAACGAATGTCTTCCTCAGTTTAGGCCGATATGATATCTTCTACATATTTTTGGTAAAAAAAAATTGCAATAAGCGTATATTGATTGGTTTGCGCAAAAGTTATCGCGTCTACAAAATAGGGGATAGAGTTATGGAATTTTTATTATTATTTTTTTTTTATTAGTAATGGCGGCGATCTGCGATTTTTATCGTGAATGCGACATTGCGGCGGACAGATCGGACACTTTTGACACAATTTTGGGACCATTGGCATTTATACAGCGATCAGTGCTATAAAAATGCATTGATTACGGTGTAAATGTCACTGGTAGGGAAGGGGTTATACACTAGGGGGCAATCAAGGGGTTAAGTGTGTTCCCTGGGCGTGTCCTAACTGTAGGGGGATGGGCTCATTAGCATATGACAGAGATCACTGCTCCCGCTGGCACGCGCCCGCTAGCCGCAGATGACGCAGTGACGTACGGGTACGCTGTTTCGCGCACCAGTGCCACTTTGCCGACGTATATCAGCGTGAACTGGTCGGCAAGTGGTTAAACTGTTTTTACATCAATAAACACATTACTTTTTATTGCAGGAGATTTGTGTGATCTCTTCTTGTTTTCTAATATTGATGTCCAAGCATGTGATTATCAGGACTTCTACAGTCTACCTGATGGAGAGCTCCACCATATTTGTTGACCATGACTTTAAAGCATACAGTATGTCAAGGCACAATAATAATAATAAAAAAATTAGTGTACAGTACTGTGCAAAAGTTTTAGGCAGGTGTGAATAAATCCTGTAAATTAAGAATGCTTTCAAAAATATATTTTTGTAATTGTTTATTTTTATCAATTTACAAAATGCAAAGTGAGCAAACAGAAGAAAAATATACATCTAATCAATATTTGGTGTGACTACATTTTTGGCTTCAAACCAGCATCAGTTCTTACACTTGCATACCTTGTACACTTGCACAAAGTCAGGGATTTTGTAGGATTAGAGTCAGAGGTATGATTAACCAATTATACCAAGCTGGTGCTAATGATCATCAATTTCATATGTAGGCTGAAACAGGCATGAACTAAAACAGAAACAGCCGTGTAGGAGGCCAATACTGAGTGAGGAACAGCCAAACTCTGCTACTATAAGATGAGGTTGTGGAAGACAGTTTAATGTCACAGGTCATACACCATGGCAAGACCGACCACAGCAACAAGACACAAGATAGATATACTGCATCAGCAACGTCTCTCCCAGGCAAAGATTTCAAACTAGACTGCGGTGTCAAGATGTGCTGTTCAGGCTCTTTTGAAGAAGCACAAAGAATCAGCCAATGTTGAGGATCGTAGACACAGTGATCGGCCAAGAGAATTAAATGCAGCAGATGAAAGACACGTCATGCTTACTTCTCTTCAACCTCGAAAGATGTCCAGCAGTGCCATCAGCACAGAACTGGTGGAAACCAGTGGGACTCAAGTACACCCATATACTATATACTATATAGTCTGGCCAGAAGTGGTCTTTACGGAATAGTTGCAGCCAAAAAGCCACACCTCCGACGTGGAAACAAGGCTAAGGGAATCAACTATGCAGAAAAACATAGGAACTGGGGTGCAGAAAAATGCCAGCAGGTGCTGATGAGTCAAAACGTGAAATCTTTGGCTGTTTGTTTGTGAAGGGCTGGAGAACAATACAATAATCAGAGGTTGGTTTACCAAAGGCAAATAGACTGTGCTCCTTGCAAAGTGCACTTGCGCCCTGCAATGTGCAATTGCTCCAGAGCTTAGTAAATTAGATGAAAGGTTCACTTTGCAAAGAATACCTGATCACATGCAAGAAAAATAAAAAAAAGCTGATGTAAAATGCCATGTGTTGGATAAAAGGAACCTATAGGGCAGGGGCGTAACTAGAAATAGCAGGGCCCCATAGCAAAATGTTGTATGGGGGCCCCCCTGCAAACAGCCCCCCTCCCCCACAGCTGCCCTAGTGTCAATGCAGTGTGACCTGTGCCACATACAGCGTGACCTGTGCCCAATGCAGCGTGACCTGTGCCTCATACAGCGTGACCTGTGCCCCATACAGCGTTACCTGTGCCCCATACAGCGTGACCTGTGCCCCATACAGCGTGACCTGTGCCCAATACAGCGTGACCTGTGCCCCATACAGCGTTACCTGTGCCCCATACAGCCTGGTCTGCCTGTGCCCCATACAGCGTGACCTGTGCCCCATACAGCGTGACCTGTGCCCCATACAGCGTTACCTGTGCCCCATACAGCCTGGTCTGCCTGTGCCCCATACAGCCCCACTTATGCAGAGGAAGAGGCAAGCCACCCGGATCAGCAGAGAGCGGGATTGCCCGCTGTAATAGCTTTCATTTGAATTTCCTGTCTTCCCGGGGCTCATCGTCACATAGCCCCACCTCTTGGCCCGACGCCTTTGATGACATCACATGTCCCGCATTGGATCGGCGTTCTGTCTATCAAAGGCACCGGGCCAAAAGGTGGAGCTATGTGACGATGAGCCCCGGGAACACTGGAAGTTCTAATGAAAGCTCTTACATCGGGCAATTCCGCTCTCTGCTGATACGGACAGCTCGCCTCTTCCTTTCCTCTCTCCTCCCCTGGCTGGGAGACTGTGCCGGCGGTGCTCTTATCCTCACTGGGCCCCACTCAGCTGCGGGCCCCATAGCGCCCGCAGGGGTCGCTATGGTGGTAGTTACGCCCCTGCTATAGGACTTGATTTACTAAATGCAAATAGACTGTGTACTTTGGAAGTGAAGTTGCTGCAGAGCTTAGTGAATGAGGGGAAGCTTCACTTTACAAAGAATACCCAATCACATACAAGGGGGGAAAAAAAGCTTTTTTGCTTGCACATGATTGGATAATGGAAGTCAGCAGAGATTCTGCTCATTTACTAAACCACACTTTGCAAGGTACACAGTGCAACAGTGAAGAATGGTGGGGGTTCCTTTCATGTTTTGGCTGCATTTCTGCAAATGGTGTAAATGTAATATTTTGGTCAGGATCAATGGTGTCCTCAAAGCTGAAAATTCCTTTCCACTAAAAGGAAAAGGAGGAAGTCAGGAAGATAGTTCTCCTCTAAACATTCCCTGAAACTGTGCCTAGGCTCCATGGACAGTGGTTGGGAAGGCAGAGTGAGGTGTCCCTGTGCCTAGGCTCCATGGACAGTGGTTGGGAAGGCAGAGTGGGGTGTCCCCTGTGCCTAGGCTCCATGGACAGTGGTTGGGAAGAGCAGAGAGGGGTGTCCCTGTGCCTAGGCTCCATGGACAGTGACTGGGAAGGGCATAGTGGGGTGTCCCTGTGCCTAGGCTCCATGGACAGTGGTTGGGAAGAGCAGAGAGGGGTGTCCCTGTGCCTAGGCTCCATAGACAATGACTGGGAAGGGCAGAGTGGGGTGTCCCTGTGCCTAGGCTCCATGGATAGTGGTTGGGAAGAGCAGAGAGGGGTGTCCCTGTGCCTAGGCTCCATGGACAATGACTGGGAAGGGCAGAGTGGGGTGTCCCTGTGCCTAGGCTCCATGGACAATGACTGTGAAGAGCAGAGTGGGGTGTCCCTGTGCCTAGGCTCCATGGACAATGACTGGGAAGGGCAGAGTGGGGTGTCCCTGTGCCTAGGCTCCATGGACAATGACTGTGAAGAGCAGAGTGGGGTTTCCCTGTGCCTAGGCTCCATGGACAATGACTGGGAAGGGCAGAGTGGGGTGTCCCTGTGCCTAGGCTCCATGAACAATGACTGGGAAGGGCAGAGTGGGGTGTCCCTGTGCCTAGGCTCCATGGACAATGACTGTGAAGGGCAGAGCAGGGTGTACCTGTGCCTAGGCTCAATGGACAATGACTGGGAAGGGCAGAGTGGGGTGTCCCTGTGCCTAGGCTCCATGGACAGTGGTTGGGAAGGCAGAGTGGGGTGTCCCCGTGCCTAGGCTCCATGGACAATGACTGGGAAGGGCAGAGTGGGGTGTCCCTGTGCCTAGGCTCCATGGACAGTGGTTGGGAAGAGCAGAGTGGGGTGTCCCTGTGCCTAGGCTCCATGGACAGTGGTTGGGAAGGCAAAGTGGGGTGTCCCCGTGCCTAGGCTCCATGGACAGTGGTTGGGAAGAGCAGAGAGGGGTGTCCCTGTGCCTAAGCTCCATGGACAGTGGTTGGGAAGACAGAGTGGGGTGTCCCTGTGCCTAGGCTCCATGGACAGTGGTTGGGAAGACAGAGTGGGGTGTCCCTGTGCCTAGGCTCCATAGACAGTGGTTGGGAAGGCAGAGTGGAGTGTCCCTGTGCCTAGGCTCCATGGACAGTGGTTGGGAAGAGCAGAGAGGGGTGTCCTTGTGCCTAGGCTCCATAGACAATGACTGGGAAGAGCAGAGTGGGGTGTCCCTGTGCCTAGGCTCCATGGACAGTGGTTGGGAAGAACAGAGAGGGGTGTCCCTGTGCCTAGGCTCCATGGACAGTGGTTGGGAAGACAGAGTGGGGTGTCCCTGTGCCTAAGCTCCATGGACAGTGGTTGGGAAGACAGAGTGGGGTGTCCCTGTGCCTAGGCTCCATGGACAGTGGTTGGGAAGGCAGAGTGGGGTGTCCCTGTGCCTAGGTTCCATGGACAGTGGTTGGGAAGGCAGAGTGGGGTGTCCCTGTGCCTAGGCTCCATGGACAGTGGTTGGGAAGAGCAGAGAGGGGTGTCCCTGTGCCTAGGCTCCATGGACAATGACTGGGAAGAGCAGAGTGGGGTGTCCCTGTGCCTAAGCTCCATGGACAGTGGTTGGGAAGACAGAGTGGGGTGTCTCTGTGCCTAGGCTCCATGGACAGTGGTTGGGAAGGCAGAGTGGGGTGTCCCTGTGCCTAGGCTCCATGGACAGTGGTTGGGAAGACAGAGTGGGGTATCCTTGTGCCTAGGCTCCATAGACAGTGGCTGGGAAGGCAGAGTGGGGTGTCCCTGTGCCTAGGCTCCATGGACAGTGGTTGGGAAGAGCAGAGAGGGGTGTCCCTGTGCCTAGGCTCCATGGACAATGACTGGGAAGAGCAGAGTGGGGTGTCCCTGTGCCTAGGCTCCATGGACAGTGGTTGGGAAGGCAGAGTGGGGTGTCCCTGTGCCTAGGCTCCATGGACAGTGGTTGGGAAGGCAGAGTGGGGTGTCTCTGTGCCTAGGCTCCATGGACAGTGATTGGGAAGGCAGAGTGGGGTATCCCTGTGCCTAGGCTCCATGGACAGTGGTTGGGAAGGCAGAGTGGGGTGTCCCCTGTGCCTAGGCTCCATGGACAGTGGTTGGGAAGACAGAGTGGGGTGTCCCCTGTGCCTAGGCTCCATGGACAGTGGTTGGGAAGACAGAGTGGGGTGTCTCTGTGCCTAGGCTCCATGGACAGTGGTTGGGAAGGCAGAGTGGGGTGTCCCTGTGCCTAGGCTCCATGGACAGTGGTTGGGAAGGCAGAGTGGGGTGTCTCTGTGCCTAGGCTCCATGGACAGTGGTTGGGAAGGCAGAGTGGGGTGTCCCTGTGCCTAGGCTCCATGGACAGTGGTTGGTAAGACAGAGTGGGGTATCCTTGTGCCTAGGCTCCATGGACAGTGGTTGGGAAGAGCAGAGAGGGGTGTCCCTGTGCCTAGGCTCCATGGACAATGACTGGGAAGAGCAGAGTGGGGTGTCCCTGTGCCTAGGCTCCATGGACAGTGGTTGGGAAGGCAGAGTGGGGTGTACCTGTGCCTAAGCTCCATGGACAGTGGTTGGGAAGAGCAGAGAGGGGTGTCTCTGTGCCTAGGCTCCATGGACAGTGGTTGGGAAGGCAGAGTGGGGTGTCCCTGTGCCTAGGCTCCATGGACAGTGGTTGGGAAGAGCAGAGAGGGGTGTCTCTGTGCCTAGGCTCCATGGACAGTGGTTGGGAAGGCAGAGTGGGGTATCCCTGTGCCTAGGCTCCATGGACAGTGGTTGGGAAGGCAGAGTGGGGTGTCCCCTGTGCCTAGGCTCCATGGACAGTGGTTGGGAAGGCAGAGTGGGGTGTCCCTGTGCCTAGGCTCCATGGACAGTGGTTGGGAAGGCAGAGTGGGGTGTCTCTGTGCCTAGGCTCCATGGACAGTGGTTGGGAAGGCAGAGTGGGGTATCCCTGTGCCTAGGCTCCATGGACAGTGGTTGGGAAGGCAGAGTGGGGTGTCCCTGTGCCTAGGCTCCATGGACAGTGGTTGGGAAGGCAGAGTTGGGTGTCCCTGTGCCTAGGCTCCATGGACAGTGGTTGGGAAGGCAGAGTGGGGTGTCCCCTGTGCCTAGGCTCCATGGACAGTGGTTGGGAAGACAGAGTGGGGTGTCTCTGTGCCTAGGCTCCATGGACAGTGGTTGGGAAGGCAGAGTGGGGTGTCCCTGTGCCTAGGCTCCATGGACAATGCGGTTTCAGTAGTTCTCTCTCTGAGTCACAGAAGAATCAGGCGGCTGGCAGCTCTGTGTTGTGGGACTTTGAGGACTCGCAGTGAGTTTCCACCCCCTCCCCCACCCCCGCTGTGTAGGAGGCTCCGGAGCAACAAGTGGGAGGGGCAGCTCCTGTCCTGGGGCAGAACCCCGAGACCCTGGCCACACGTCGGCGCTCATTGGCCGTTGCTAGGTGACGTAGCTGGCAGTCACATGACTGGAGTTAAATGCCTGGCGCTGAAGCAGAGAGGAGCAGACAATCTGCAGTGATCGGTGGCCGCCTGTCCTCCAGAATCAGCCCCCGGGATTCTCCTCCTCTACAGGGGAACATGCTTCATCCAGATCCCTGCCAGCCTAATCACTGACCACTCAACTCCTCTACTGCTTACTGAGGCGCCATACCCAACTCTGCACTGATCGCCCATCCTCCCTGCTCCTCCCAGAGTCCCCCCGAGCTCTCCCCTCTCTCCACCATGACCGGAGTGTTTGACAGCCTGGTGTCAGACATGCACAGCACCCAGATGACCTCCAACAGTTATCACAGTCTGCACAAATCCCAGGAGTCTCCGACCCTGCCCGTCTCCACCGCCACCGACAGCAGCTACTATACCAACCAGCAACAGCAACACTGCGGAGGGGGCTCACCCTATGGACAGCTGGGATCCTATCCCTTCCATACCACCGCCATCAACGGGATCTCCTACTCTGCCAAGTCCTACGACCTGGCCTATAACGGCTCCTACACCTCCTATGGACCCTACGGAGCAAGTCCTTCCCCTACACACAACGAACCAGGTGAGAACATTACCCCCAAACTTCTGTCTTCACCCCCCATTTATCCTGACCTCCAGCCTAGGATCTGCCCATCACCCCCATCCATAGAGCCCAGGATATGCCCATCACCCCCATCCATAGAGCCCAGGATATGCCCATCACCCCCATCCATAGAGCCCAGGATATGCCCATCACCCCCCATCCACAGAGCCCAGGATATGCCCATCACCCCCATCCATGGAGCCCAGGATCTGCCCATCACCCCCCATCCATAGAGCCCAGGATCTGCCCATCACCCCCATCCATAGAGCCCAGGATCTGCCCATCACCCCCATCCATAGAGCCCAGGATCTGCCCATCACCCCCATCAATAGAGCCCAGGATCTGCCCATCACCCCCATCCATAGAGCCCAGGTAATTTGCCCATCACCCCCATCAATAGAGCCCAGGATCTGCCCATCACCCCCATCCATAGAGCCCAGGATCTGCCCATCACCCCCATCCATAGAGCCCAGGATCTGCCCATCACCCCCATCCATAGAGCCAAGGATCTGCCCATCACCCCCATCCATAGAGCCCAGGTAATTTGCCCATCACCCCCATCAATAGAGCCCAGGATCTGCCCATCACCCCCATCCATAGAGCCCAGGATCTGCCCATCACCCCCCCCCCCCCCCCAACTAGAGAGCCCATCATCCCCTAAACAGAGAACTCAGAATCTAGACATCACCCCTCAACCAGAGAGAGCCCATAATTTGGACATCACCCCCCAGCCAGAGAGCCTGGGATCTAGACATCATCCCCCCCCCCCAACCAGAGAGCCTGGGATCTGGACAGCACCACCCAACCTCAGAGCCCAGAATCTGGTGGACATCACCCCCAACCAGAGAGAGGCCAGAATCTGGACATCCCCTCTGCAGAGAGTCCTCAATTTATTTTACACATCATCCCCAGATACCCCTGGACACCTCCCTCCCCAACCGGAGGGTCCAGAATCTAGACATCATCCCCCGACCCAGACCCCATACAGAGAGCCCAGAATCTGGACATAACCCCAGAACCCTTATCCAGAGAGGCCAGAATTCCCACATCACAGCCAGGTCCCCCATCCAGAGAGTCCTGAACATCACCCCAGATCCCAAAAATCCCAGCTGTCATCTGTCACTGGTCACAGCAAACACAAAATAGATAATATGCCACACACTGGGGTCAATTCATGGAGCTTGCACTAAGTTAAAAATCTTTATTTCCAGCCAAGTGGCTGATATCTCATCACCCTCAACCAAGATCGTCCCTTTCTTAAAGGAAGTCTCCATCTCCCGGTGTGTTAGCTGTGTTACTGATGGTGCTCTGTGTGCCCCTCTATGTGCCCGGTGTGCCCCTATCTGTGCCCGGTGTGCCCCTCTCTGTGCGGTGTGTCCCTCTCTATGCCCGGTGTGTCCCTCTCTATGCCCGGTGTGTCCCTCTCTGTGCCCGGTGTGTCCCTCTCTGTGTCCCTCTTTGTGCCCGGTGTGCCCCTCTCTGTGCCCGGTGTGCCCCTCTCTGTGCCCGGTGTGCCCCTCTCTGTGACTGGTGTGCCCCTCTTACCCCCCTTCATCCATTATTGTGTTACAGAGAAGGAGGAGTGCGAGCCCGAGGTCAGGATAGTCAACGGGAAGCCCAAGAAAGTCCGCAAACCCAGAACCATCTACTCCAGCTTCCAACTGGCCGCCCTGCAGAGGAGGTTCCAGAAAACCCAATACCTGGCACTGCCCGAGAGAGCCGAGCTGGCAGCATCGCTGGGCCTGACCCAGACACAGGTCAGTACCGGCCACATACAGCACAATGCATTGTCATTTATTGGATGTATTTTATATGCTTCATTTATTGTTAGGATATGAAGATTAATGACTGCACTGCCATCAATAATAACATCAATAATAACAACATTTACATGATATGGTTGTGTGTATGAATATTTTATTTATAGTGTATGTGTGTGTGTGTAATATATATATATATATATATATATATATATATATATATATATATATATATATATATAATTTGAATTCTAAAGTAAATCGTACATCGCAGAACAATTGAACCTTTTGTTCCTTATTCCTAATTCATGCAGCTATATGAGCCTCCTAGATTTCTATAGAACGTGTAATACATGAGGTTTGATATGTAAATATTTTAGGATTAGAGACTCGTCTACATTGTCTGAATTTTCCTAGTGATGTGAAAATGCACCGCCTCCCTTCCAGTGATATGTGATATGTTGGTATATGTGGAACATACATGATGGGATATATATATTATTGGACATCGATTGTGGGACATATATCATGGGCTATCATTTTTGGGACGTATATTATGGGCCATATATTGTAGGACATATATTAATAGACATTTATTGTAGGACAAATACTATGGGCCATACATATAGGACATATAATATTGTACGTACATTGTAGGGCATAGTATCATATCACATACATTGTGGGGCAAATATGATGAGCCATATAATATAGGACATATACTATAGGCCTTTTATCATGGGACCTTTGTTTATGGGCCATGCATTGTTGGACATATATTTTTATTGTGCATACATTATACGTCATATATTATAAGCCATACATTGACAAATATTATGGGCTATATATTATAGGATATATTAAACGTGTTATTACACGACTCGATACACATCCATCGGAGGACATATTACTGGATATGTATTGTGGAACAAATTGAAAGTCCGTTATAGGATATATATTAAAGTATCTAAATGTCTGAATATCTGTTGTGAGACATGTATTTTTATAAGACATAAATATCCATTGTAGGACATATGTTAAATTAACAGATATATTTGTGGGACGTGTATTCTTAGGACATATTAAACATCCATTGTATGACATATATTGGATATATTTGTGGGACATGTATTCTTAGGAATTATTAAACATCCACTGTAGGAAATATATTAAATGAATGGATATATTTGGGGACATGTAGTCTTATTAAGCATACATTGTAGGACATATATTGGATGTATTTGGGGGACATATATTATTATACGAATTATTAAACATCCATTGTAGGACATATATTAAATTATTGAATATATTTGTGGGACATGTATTCTTAGGACATATTAAACATCCATTGTAGGATATATATTAAATTATTGGAATATTATAGGACATATAATAAATGATTGAATATATTTGTAGGACATGTATATATTAAACATCCATTGTAGGACATAATGTAACCTCCCTGCTTTCTCCCCTGTGCCCCCCCCCCCCCAGGTGAAGATCTGGTTCCAGAACCGGCGCTCCAAGTTTAAGAAGCTGTGGAAGAGCGGAGAGTTGCCCAACGATCAGCTTCCGACTGGCAGCGAGTCCCCCGGCTGTCACTCCCCGCCCCCCTCTGCAGTGTCATGGGACTTCGGAGCACATCAGAGGTTACAGGGGCCCGGCAGTGGCCCTACCATCCAGCCCCCCAGCTCCAGCCCCAGTGCCTTCCTAGGCAACTACTCCTGGTACCAATCGTCCAACCCCGCCACACACCTCCAGTCCAGCCCGATCCTGCAGCAGCCTCAGCATCACCTCCATCACCACAGCAGTCCGGCGGTGACAGCGGGGACTATGTTCTAGAGAGCACCGCGGGGGAGGGGGTTGTGACGGACTGACAAAGCTGGGAATAACCCCCTTTATTTCCCGGGAGAACTCTTACTTTCTGTGTCACCGATCCGAGGTGGCCTCAGGTTCAATTCACATACCCTGCCGGTGATCTGATGAACCCACCGTGGAAGGATGACCCCTTGTTGTGTCTTGCAGCACTGATCCCCCACCTCCCTCCTAAACCGGTGTGGCGTGTGAGCCACATGCAGCTCTCAGCACCAGGGCCCAAATAATCAAATACTGGGTGACAATCGGTAGCAGATTAGCAGCATCCGATCATCGCCTTCTCTGCCAATTGCCAAGGAGGCAGCTGCCAACAAAGGGTTAATTCGATGCTGCTAAACGAATTAAAATCTCACGTGTAGCCGAGCAATGATGATGATCCAAGTCTGTTCTTCTGCCATGAAAATGATTGGGATTATAATTCAATAATTATTTTATTTGTTATTATATGTTTTATTACCTGAGCCACCTAAAACAGGCCGGGAAATAGAAATTGTTTATTAGTAGGCTGTAGGCAGCAATGACATAAACAAATCGATGTTATTTAAAAAAAAAAATGAATATGATTTAAAAAAAAAAAATACATTTTATTGCAGAGTATCAATTCCAATGTCCCGGTTATAATGCCCTGTGCTGGAACTACAAGTCTCAGCACACCCAGCAATCTGCTCCCATTCACTGGTTATAATGGGCTACAAATATCAGCATCCCCAGAAATATATTCCCATTCCCTGATTATAATGCCATGTGCTGGAACTACAGGTCTCAGCATAACCAGCAATCAGCTCCCATTCCCTGATTATAATGCCCTGTGCTGGAACTACAAGTCTCAGCATAACCAGCAATCTGCTCCCATTCGCTGGTTATAATGGGCTACAAATATCAGCATCCCCAGAAATCTATTCCCATTCCCTGATTATAATGCCATGTGCTGGAACTACAAGTCTCAGCATACCCAGCAATCAGCTCCCATTCCCTGATTATAATGCCCTGTGCTGGAACTACAAGTCTCAGCATAACCAGCAATCTGCTCCCATTCGCTGGTTATAATGGGCTACAAATATCAGCATCCCCACAAATATTTTCCCATTCCCTGATTATAATGCCATGTGCTGGGAACACAAGTGTCAGCATAACCAGTAATCTGTCCCATTCCCTGAATATGATAGGCTACAACCTTCAGCATCCCCAGCAATCAGTTCCCATTCACTGATTATAATGGCCTGTGATGGAACTACAAGTCGCAGCATGCCTAGCAATCAGTTCATATTCCCTGATCTTAATGCCCTGTGATGGAACTACAAGTCGCAGCATGCCTAGCAATCAGTTCATATTCCCTGATCTTAATGCCCTGTGCTGGAACTACAAGTCTCAGCATGTCCAGCAATCTATTCCCATTCCACGATTATAATGCCCTGGAACCACAACTCTCAGCATGCCCAGCAATCGGTTCCCATTAGATTAGAATGCCCTGTGCTGGAACTACAAGTCACAGCATGCCCAGCAATCTATTTCCATTCACTGATTATAATGCCCTGTTGTGGAACCACAACTCTCAGCATGCCCAGCAATCTATCCCCATTCCCCGATTAGAATGCTGAGCTGTGCTGTCGGGCGGTTCCGATGAGGATCGTTGTTATCCCGCCGCAGTTGATCGAATCACCCGAGCAGATGACTCAATTTTTGGATTAGGTGCCTTTTTGGATGACCTCATTTTTAATGGTAAAAGATGATTTTTTTATATGTAGATATATGAAGCCGTGTTTTAAATTATCTTTTTTAATAAAAAAGAAAAAGAAAAATAAAACCCGCCACACCCGTGCAGGGCCGATCTGCATGAACTGTAATCTGCTGTACAGTTTTCTTTGTCTTCTCCTCCCTGACATTCCCATGTCCTCTGTACAATGATTATTATTATTATTATTTTTGTGTTATTCCTCATCCAATCCCATGCTACTGAATTCACCAACAAAAGTTATTTATTTTGGATACAATTTATCCATGTCATTTTTTTTTCTTTTCTTTTATGAAGAGGCTATTTAAAATAAAATATTGTTTTGATGTAAATCGGATCACCTTTCTTTATTTCCATTCTTCATTCCTGCGTGTAGAAAGGAGATCCACTTTTGTCTAGTGCAGATCTTTTTTGTTTTGTTTTTTTTTTGTTTTTTTTCCTGCAAGAAGTTTTATGAGAGGTTTGATTGATTTCCCTCTGCCATAAATTGTGCTCTCGGAAGTGGGCGGGGCCGGGTCATGAATCAATCAGGAAAGACTCTGGCTTCCAGACTGGACCACGCCCACCGCACAGACCTGGCGCCAGAGACACTTTCGGTCTGGTCTGCGGGTGACGTCACCGCCACGCCCTCTCGCACCCTCCCGCTGTAAAAAAAAAAAAAAAAAAGCTTTGGCACACTAGAGCCTGTTCGTCTTGCTGAGCAGCTTGTCTACGTGTGCTGGATAGGAAGATCTACAGTGTGAGCTCCACTCTATTACCAATCCCTGATAAACAGAGCTTTGTAAGCCTTTACACCCAATTTACAAAGATTTATCTTAAGGATCTCTATTCTACCCATGTGACTGTAATGTTTAAAAGTCTTTGCAATCAGCTAAAAATAATTCTTTCTTTTTTTTTAACTCTTTATCCTGGTGTGTTAGGTTAGAATAAAATCCTTATCCTGGTGTGTTAGGTTAGAATAAAATCCTTATCCTGGTGTGTTAGGTTAGAATAAAATCCTTATCCTGGTGTGTTAGGTTAGAATTAAAAAAACAAAAACAAATCCTTATCCTGGTGAGTTAGGTTAGAATAATAAAAAAAACCAAATCCTTATCCTGGTGAGTTAGGTTAGAATAAAAAAAAATCCTTATCCTGGTGTGTTAGGTTAGAATAAAAAATCCTTATCCTGGTGTATTAGGTTAGAATAAAAATCCTTATCCTGGTGTATTAGGTTAGAATAAAAAAAATCCTTATCCTGGTGTATTAGGTTAGAATAAAAATCCTTATCCTGGTGAGTTAGGTTAGAATAAAAAAAAAATCCTTATCCTGGTGTATTAGGTTAGAATAAAAATCCTTATCCTGGTGTGTTAGGTTAGAATAAAAATCCTTATCCTGGTGAGTTAGGTTAGAATAAAAAAAAATCCTTATCCTGGTGTATTAGGTTAGAATAAAAAATCCTTATCCTGGTGTATTAGGTTAGAATAAAAAAATCCTTATCCTGGTGTATTAGGTTAGAATAAAAAAATCCTTATCCTGGTGTATTAGGTTAGAATAAAAAAATCCTTATCCTGGTGTATTAGGTTAGAATAAAAAAATCCTTATCCTGGTGTGTTAGGTTAGAATAAAAATCCTTATCCTGGTGAGTTAGGTTAGAATAAAAAAAAATCCTTATCCTGGTGTATTAGGTTAGAATAAAAAAAAAAAAAAATCCTTATCCTGGTGTGTTAGGTTTACCTCAATATTTATAAAAGTGACCATTATTTTTAGCTGTGTCCAACCATATTCAAACATGACAGTCACATGGCTAGAATAAAAATTTGAATCCTTTGTTATGTTTAAAAAAAATTGTAAAAGAAAAGTTCTATTTCTTCTACCTTAGCAGTTCTAACCAAAGATGCCAATTGTTTGGTTTTCTTTCTTTTTTTTCTTTTTTGTTATTTTTTCGCAAATCCTTATCCTGGGCTTTGCTGTACTAATATTATACTATAACAGCTGAGATAGAAAGTAGACGTTTTCTTTACAACAATTTTTTATGTTTAACATAAAAAGGATAAGGATCCTTATTCTAGTCATGTGACTGTAATGTTTAAATATCTTTGGAATCAGCAAAAAATAACTCACTTTTTTTTAAAGATCCTTATTCTTGTGTGTTAGGTTTACTGCAATATATAAATAATAAAGTGACAATAATTTTTAGCTGTGTTCAACTACAAAGCATGACAGTTACGTGGATAAATTCAAGATCATTATCTTTGTGCGTTTGGTTTACCTCAATATATATACAAAATAAAAGATCATTCTTTTTAGCTGTGTCCAACCATATTCAAACATTGCTAGGATAAGGATCCTTATCCTGGTGTAAGGGTTACCTTCAATATTTAGAAAAAAAAGTGTCAGTTAATGTTAGCTGTGTCCAACCATATTCAAACATGACAGTCACGTGGCTGGAATAAAGATTCTGATCCTTTGTTTTGTTAAAAAAAATGTAAACGAAAAGTTCTACCCTTTATCTTAAATGTTCTAACCAAAGATGCGTAATTTTGTGTGTTTTATTTTTTTTTAAGGATCCTTATCCTGGGCTGTTAGCTTTGCTGTACTATATTATACTATAACAGCTGAAATAAAAAAAATTAAATTTTCTTTAAAACAATTTTTTTTAACATAATAATGTTAAGGATCCTTATTTTAGCCATGTGAATGTCATGCTTATGGGTGGACTCTATCTAAAATAATTGTCCCTTTTTAAAAAAAAATATCCTTATCCTGGTGTCTTAGTTTTACTGCAATATAACTAATTATATACCATTCTTAGCTAAGTTAAAAATTAGAGCTTTTACTTACAATATTTTTGTAATATTAAAAATTAAAAAAAAGAAATATAAGGATCCTTGTTCCAGTCATGTGACTGTTATGTTTAAATATGGGTGGACTCAGCTAAAATAATTGTCACTTTATTAAAGGTCCATATCCTGGTGTGTTAGTTTTAACTAATTATATAAAATTCTTTGGTTGTAAGAGCTAAGTTAAAAATTAGAACTTTTCCTCACAATATTTTTTAATATAAAAAGATAAGGATCTTTAGGCTTTCTTCACACAGGCGTAAAAAAAAAAATAAAAAAAATATACGGATCTTATTATGCATTTGTTTTTCTAGCATAAAAGTCCCTATGTAATGATTAGTGAATACTTGCGTAAAATTGTGCATTTTTTTATTCAATTTTATTTACAATGCCTGCATCTGGCATAAGGCTGTGTGAATAAGGCCTTATTCTAGCCATGCGACTGTCATGTTTAAATATTGTTGTATTAAGCTACAAATAATGTTTACTTTTTTTTATGACAGTAAACCCAATACACCATATTCTAGCCATGTTTATTGTTGGACTCCACTAAAAATAATTGTCACTTTTTATATATTGCAATAAACCCAAAACACCTGGATAAGGATCTTTAAAAATTATATTTAGCTGATTCCAAGGATATTCAAACATTGTAGTCACGTGGCATGGCTTTGCTGCATTATATTATTAATTACACCTTTTTGGTTAAAAGAGCAAAGATGAAAATTAGAACATTCCCTCATTTTTTTAACACAAAAAAATCTTCAGAGATTTTAGGGTTGATTTACTAAATAAGTGGCGTTTTCACTTTGGATGATGTTGTTTACACTCCAATCAAGTGCGAATAGAAATCCTGTTTTTCTTAAATTTTATTTTATTTTACACATATGGGAGAGTCAAAATGAACATAACTTTATGTATTATGATAGCTGAACATTCCTAACTTTTTTTGAGCAAATTAACCCTTTCAAATAATCATGTACCGTAATAAGCGAATTGAGGTCATATATAAAGTCCATATTCTGCAATATGTATAGGTACACATTTCTTTGTATGTTATACTTATATATATTTTTTTTATATTATATTACATTATATTACAAAAAAAAGTGATTGGGGGTTTCTGAAAAGAGGTGTATCATTATAGCAATTAAAAATATTTTTCTATCCACTGTTTTATAGTTCTTACCTTTTAGTCAGTGCAAAAAAAGAAAAAAGTATAGCAGGCTTTTAGTGTTTTTATTTAAATCTGAAGTTAACATAAGGCTCCATTGAAAAACACAGTTTAACAGTTGTTTACTATGCACAGTTGCAGCAGATTCTGTGTGCACCAGATTTTGTAAATCTCCCCCAGTGTACAATCAGCATCCAACTTTAGCTTGTTTAAAAAAACTTTGATAATAAAACCTGGAAGCCGATTGGTTACTATGCAAAGCTGCACCAGATTTGTGTGCACCAGTTTTAGGAAATCTCCCCTACTGCTCCCTACTACTAGACAAAGTTGCACAGGTGACATCAGTGTCACAACCCTACATTATACACTTTTCTTATTCAATCTCCTTTAAATTTACCTTCAACTGTGTAGTGCAAGGGCCTGCCCAATTGCATACAAATTGAAAATGTTTATGTTTGACCTTTGGTAAATCTAAAGCAAAATTGTACAATGTATGACCAGCCTTTCCCCACTGAGAACTTACACAGGGCTCTTCTGGTGTTTCCCCCCCCCCCCCCCCCCTGAAACATTGTTTATTATAACTTGAAAGCTGAACAGCTGTATGGTCAATAATTAAAAAGTAACAATTACTAAATTTTCTTGCAAAGATACACTTTGCAAAATGAAAGCATGTTACATTTCCGCCCCATAAACCATCCAATTTGATAGGTTTTTTTTGGAAACTGGCCCTATTGATGCTGTCATTTTAAGAACACAAACAATAAGTGTGGCTCCTTTTTTGCTGTTGGACTACAAGTCTCAAGAAGACTTGATCCTTTAGCTCCAGTCTACAACATGTACACAATGGTGTTTATTTACTAAAACTAGAGAGTGCAAAATCTAGTGCAGCCCTGCATAGAAAGCAATCAGCTTCTAGGTTTTATTTTCAAAGCTTTATTGAACAAGCTGACGTTAGAAGCTGATAGTTGATTGGCTGTCATGCAGTGCTGCAGCAGATTTTGTACTCCAGTTTTAGTAAATCAACCCCAGTGTTTATGTTTTTGTTTTTTTAATCACATTGTATTATATTTAATAGAGTTCACTTTTTGGTCTGAAGTCCAAAGAGGGTTGGTATGGTTTACTGAGGAATATTTTCACACTTGTGAAGTAAAATTGTGTTTGCTTCAAACATCAAGCCATGGGCGGTAGAGGTTTTATAACATGCCAGGGTGTTTTAAATGAACACAGGTCCATTTCACCAAGAGTCCAAATGAGTTCTTTAGTAAATCAAGCCCAGCAATTATACTCACAGAGTTTACTGTAACAGGATACCAGAGAGGTTAGGCTATTTTTCAAGCAATTAAATATTTTATATTTAACAGCACCGCTAAAAATAAATCAGAGGGGGCTAGACTAATTAAAGCTCATATCTATCAAGATGTTATTTAAACTGCTATTTATACCTACTTAGACTTGTTAACCAAATCATGAGCATCATTGTAGCAATAAATCCATCTGTGCCTTTTCTGATTGGACCAGATTTATTACATTGTAAAACTAGAATTTAAAAAAGAGAAAGGGCTTCTCTTCAAATTGGAAGTCTAAAGAGAATATGGGTTACTTCACTACACTTATCTTCAAAAACATTTTTAGTAAATTTGTGTTTTTTAGTAGAAAATCCATAGCAGAAATATTTTAATTATTCACCCTTATCAAATTAGATTAGATACAGTCTCATATACACAATATAGGCCTAATGTTCAGTGTTCTGCAGAGGAAGTTTAGTTCTTTGCTTGGGTCACCCAGGTATAAATACTTTTCTTGACCGATAGAATTTACTTGTCAAATTGGTATCTGATTGTAGAAAGAAAAAAGTTACATATACCGACTCATCTTTTTCAAGGAGATCACAAAAATCTCTAATAATCATTAACAAGTTAATGTAGTTTCCAAAGTAATTTTCAATCTTTTTGATGCAACAGCATTCAATAAAATAATGACTAGTGGTCCTGCCATGAGTTTCCTTGTTCGGACACTTCCTGTTTTTGGATAAAAATCTCTGTTCCTTTCTCCCAATCACTGTTCTGTGTTGTCACCCTTTTACACCTACATCCAGTGAGATCTACAAGGGGCCACCCTGAATATTATCGCACATGTAGGTATGGTGGACTATGTTCCACCATAGTCACTATCATGAAGCCTCTCTAAGTAGAGACACACAGCAACTGCTGAAGTACATACATGTAGACATGAAGCTGGTATGAAGAGGCTGCAGGAGATCCACTGCACTAAAATGAAAAAAGGTGAAAAGAATATTGTCAGAAATAGAAATATCATTCAGTTAGGGTTTCGATTCACTTCAATTAAAGATAGAAAGATAAATAGACAGACAGACAGACAGAAAATAAAGTCTCACAAGGGCACTTGTCGATCATTTTGGATCTTTGCTACACAAGAGTAGGTGAAGCTGACAGTACCCTTGTGAGATTTTCTTTTCCAACTTATACGTGGACTAAATATACAAGAAAGCACCAGGACCCTGTTTGCTACTTGGAAAGTATAGAGATTAATGCATGGGGATCTTCTATGGCAACCTCCCTTAAAACTCTAGTCTCCATCTCCCCCCATATACAGTATATATAATGGTGAGTGAACTCCTTCGTGTTGCATATAGAAACTGCAACACCATTAGCTTCAGTGTGGTTCTGATCCAGGGATTATGGAGAGCCACTGGACAATATAAACTGAAGGTGGTTCTAAAGGTGGAAGGTTTTTACCTTAAAGTAGAGATTTATCCTGACACTAAAATCTGTAAATCTACAGGAATCCACCATCTAAGATGAAGCCATCTAGCCCGGTAAAGAAGAAATCACTATACATACCTTTTTTGAAGCCGCTCTGCTCCGATCCCACGCTGAGCTGTCAGCGGCAGCTTCTCCGTGGAGGCGTGTGCAGAGGAGGCAGCCGACAACGGAAGCCCCATAGTAAGTCTATGGGTGACGTCACTCCCCATTCATTTCACAGCCGTTGTCCGCTGTGTCCTCTGCAGAGCTTCTGCCGCTGGAGACTGGACTGGATCAGCTTCAAAAATAGGTATGTATAGCGATCTCTTCTTTACAGAGCTAGATAGATAGGTTAGTCTTAGATTGGTGATGGCTATAAATTTACAGATTTTAGTGTTAGGGTGAACTTCTACGTTAATGCATTCTCTGCATTAAAGTGTTTGTAAAGGTTCGTTTTTATCTTTTTAAATAACAAACATGTTATACTTACCTGCTCTGTGCAAGGGTTTTGCACAGAGCAACCCAGATCCTTCTCTTCTTGGGTGCACTCACGAGTCCCGCTGCTGCGCCCATTGACACAAACAACAGGACTCAGCTCCGCCCCCCCCGCTCCCGTGTTGCTGGATTTGATTGACAGCAGCGGGAGCCAATGGTTTCTGCTGCTATCTATCCAATGAGGATGGAGACAGCAGCTGGAGCCGCTGGGCTTGTGCTCCGTGCTGGAACACTCAGGTTCAGGTAAGAAAAAGGGGGGCTTTGGGGGGCAGCTGCAGCACAGAAGGTTTTTTAACAGGTGAAAAACCTTGAGACTTTACAACCCCTTTAAGGTAAAAAATCTTCTGTGTTCAGCTCCTTCCCCCCAGCCCCCCTAAACACTTACCTAAGCCTGATCTCAGTCCAGTGTTGTGCCTGAGACCAGAGGCTCTCTCCATTCCCTCTCTTCTCACTGGACACTGAGGCAGCAGCAGGAGCCATTGGCACCTGCTGCTGTCAATCACAGCTTGTGAGGAGAGAGTGTGGGAGGGCAGAGCAGAGCTGTTCTCTGTGTGTCTGTGGGCACACAGAGCAGCGGCTCAAGTTCAAGCCCACATGAGTGCCCCCATAGCAACCAGCTTGCTATGGGGGCACGTGGGAACCCCAACTGGGAACCCCAGAAGAGGAGGACTGGGCTGCTCTGCACAAAACCATAGCACAGAGCAGGTAAGCATTAAAGGCTTACAATCATTTTAACTCCAGGACTTACACTACAAACACCCTTGGAGTGGGCCCCACTAATCCTGCAGGGGTTAAATGTAAGTCTAGGGGTGGAAGAATATTTACTTTATTCCTCACTCCAGCAGGTTCCCTCCATCTCTGCCACCGTTTTCCCAAAACCTCTTCTCTAAGGCGTCCCACCTCTTCTCTAAGGTTCCACACTGACATCATTAGGTATGATGTAGGACTATTAGCCCTGCATTGTACATAAGGACAGCGAGGGCCCTTGCACAACCTAGAGCACTAGAAAGGAGAGTTCCCAAAGCCTGATGGAGAAAGGAATAAGGTATGTTTTAGTCCTTTACCCCTAAACTTAACAAGCATGTAACCCTTGCAGTGCAAGCACAGGAGTTGCAATTCCTCAAGTTCAACTTTGAAGAAACTCTGTGCTGAGAGAAATAAAGGGGGTAACCTGATGACATCCTGTGGAGGATACTGGCTTTTTTAGCTGTCCCTTGCTTCAGTTCTGTCTCAATTACAGAACAAGCATGCAAATCAGAAAGAAAGAATCTAGCCAGATCTTTTGAGTTGCTCGCTTGTTTCAGGTCAGTGCCTTAGAAAACACTGAAGCCTCTGGATTAGCATGACAGCCAGGCAATTAACATTTCCAGAAGGAGAGGTCAGCAGTCACAGCCATATATGCCAAGCTACACTCATGGGGCAGTCACTTTTTGCAGATACGTATGGTAGGGTATGCCATCTGCACTGCATGATTTTTTTTTTTGTTGTTGTTATATGTATGCATGCATCTGTTGTCTTTTTTTTTTTTCTTGTTAAAAGCTGAGGCAGATGGGGGCAGCCAAGCACCTGACAGGCTGGAATAACTATGTACTTAGGTGAATCAGCTTAACAGAGCTGACACTAATGGTAGTTTGACATAAAAACGGCAAACCAAATCAAGGCCTACAGCCAGCGTAAAGCTGCTATCAATCTGATGAAACTAAATATCACGTGGGATTTTACTGCTCTAGTCAGTAAACAAAAGAATACATTAAAATGAAAGAAAAAGAATTGTTACATATAAACACATACAGTATATAGTTTCAGCTTTATGCTAAAATTACAGTTTTGAATTTTTTTGTATTCCATACTTTAAGGCAGTGGTCTCCAAACTGTGGCCCAGGGGCCAGATGTGGCCCTTTGTTTCCTTTTATCCAGCCTCTGGGACACTATTTCATCCACTGATACCAACAGTGGGGAATAATTTCCTCCACTCACACCAATGAAGAGGCACAATTTCTCTCAATGGCACCAACAATGGGGTCTACTGACACCAATGAAGGGGCACAATTTCTCCCACTGACACCAATGATGGGGCACAATTCCTCCCACTGAGACCAAGGATGGGGTACAATTTCACCCACTGACACCAATATTGGGGCACAATTTCTCCCACTGACACCAATATTGGGGCACGATTCCTCCCACTGACACCAATGATGGGGCACAATTCCTTCCACTGACACCAATGATGGGGCACAGTTCTTCCCACTGACACCAATAATGGGGCACAATTGCTCCCACTGACACCAATGATGGGGCACAATTCCTCCCACTGACACCAATGATGGGGCACAATTCCTCCCACTGACACCAATGATGAGGCACAATTGCTCCCACTGAAACAAACGATGGAGCATCCCCCCCACCCCCACTGATGTTGGGACATTTTCTACTTCCACTGGCCACAGTCCGGCCCCCCTAAAGTCTAAAGGACACTAAACTGGCCCTTTGTGTAGAAAGTTTGCTTTAAGGCATCATACACCTATAGTACAGAAATCTGTGTTCAGGGGTTGTATTTGCTGCATACAGTAAGAATCAGCTATAATGCCCGATACCCACCCTGAATGCAGCTTATATCACTGATACCTGTCCTAATTGCAGGTTAACCACTTCAATACCGGGCCTATTCTCCTACATGTAAAAATCATAATTTTTTTGCTAGAAAATTACTCAGAACCCCAAACATTATATATGGTTTCTTAGCAGACACCCTAGGGAATAAAATGGCGGTCATTGCAACTTTTTATCTTGCACAGTATTTGCGCAATAGTTTTTCAAACGCCTTTTTTTCATGAATCAAAAAATAACAAAACAGTAAAGTTAGCCCAATTTTTGTGCCCCATAATGTTACCCCAAGTAAATAGATACCCATGTCATGCTTTAAATTGCGCATACTCGTGGAATGGCGCCAAACTTCGGTACTTAAAAATCTCCATAGGTGAATCTTTAAATTTTTTTACAGGTTACCAGTTTAGAGTTACAGAGGAGGTCTAGTGCTAGAATTGTTGCTCGCGCTCTAACGCACGCGGCGATACCACACATGTGTGGTTTGAACGGCGTTTACATATGTGGGCGGGACTTACGTGTGTGTTCACTTCTGAGCGTGAGCTACCGGGAACAGTGGCGTTACACATTTTTTTACATTTAATTTTTTTTTTATCACTTTAATTCCTAATACAAGGAATGTAAACATCCCTTGTAATAGGAATCTATCGTGACAGGTCCTCTTTATGGAGAGATACGGGTTCAATAAGACCGTACATCTCTCCTCCAGGCTGTAAAGCATGAGATTGGGAAAAAAAAATTCACCGATCTCATGCTGACAGCCGCGATCACGGCTTTGTTTACATGCGGGGTCCGGGCGTGACATCATAGCGTTGCGCCTGGGCCTATGTCGGTCATAGAGATAACTGGTGACCATCTGGTCACCGGAAATCTCTATGGTCATCATCTGGCGCCATCTGATTCTCTCGATGGCACAGGAGAGCCCAGAGAAGCACCGGATGGCGGTGGGGGGGGCGTCCACTCCCATCGCCTATAAGAACGATCCAGCAGTGGAACTGCCGCTATGATCATTCTTATCATGCACAGAATCGCCGCCTGCAAATAATGATATCTGATTGATGCCTGCGGCTGCAGGCATCATTCAGATATCCCCGCACAAAGTCAAGGACGTCATATGACGGCGTGAGGTATTGAAGTGGTTAAGTGACTAACACTGGTTATGTTGTTACAATGGCATCTGACAGTCAGTGGGATATATTAGACAGCAAGTAAACATGTGGTCCCTAAAGTTGATATGTTGAAAGCAGAAAAATGGGCATCGTAGTCTGTTCTGTATGGGGCTGCATAGCCTCAGACCGGTCAGGGTGCCCATGCTGACCCGTGTCCACCACAGCCAAAAGCACTTACAACAGGCATGTGAGCACTGATGAGTAATGGAAGACGGTGGCCTGGTCTGATGACTCCACATTTTCTTTTATATCATGTGGATGGCCAAGTGCATGTGGGTTGCTTACCTGGGGAAGAGATGGTAGCAGAATGCAGTATAGGATGAAGGCAAGTCGGCAGAGGAAACCTTGCGTCCTGCCATTCATGTGGATGTTACTTGATACATACCACCTACCTAAACATTGTTGCTGACCAAGTATACCCTGATGGCAGTGGCCTCTTTAAGCTGGATATTGTGCCCTGCTACACTGCAAAAATGGATCACGAATGGCAGGGCCGTCTTTACTATTGATTGGACCCTGGGCAAAACTTTTCTTGGGGCCCCCTCTTCCATGCAGTTTTGCTCTCCACCTGCTCTGAGACATACAATAAATAGCAGCTAGACTCAAAATCAGTTTGCTGAATCAGATCAGGCAGCGATTGCGATTGGTTGCCAGAGGTTACAGTGTATCATTACCGCTCACTGACTGGTTGCTAGAGGTTACAGCACACATTATGGCTCACTGATTAGTTACTAGAGGTTACAGCACATGATTTCTGCTTGTTGATTGGCTGCTAGAGATTACTGTGGATATGACCTCAGGGAGGGCATGATATACATATCATTGCCGCCGGCCGCCGCTATTTACATATGAATGACACCACTATTTACATATGAATGCCAGTAATTTACATGTAAACACAAGGTCTGCAGGTGAGTCATCTGTACACAACAAAAAGGGCAGAGATGGGCAGCGTTTGTAGCAGCACTTCACACTGAGATATTGGGACACAGCACGGGACTAAAACCTCAAGGGATGAGGGAATTTAAACTAAGATAGTTGGCAAGTATGAGGCAGCTGCTTTGGGCCCCACAACAATGACAGGGCCCAGGGCAGCTGCCCCTTTTGCCCTGCCTTAAAAACGGTCCTGACGAATGGTTTGAGGAACACAACAATGAGCTGGGGGTGGTGACTTGGCTTCCAAATTCTCCAAATCTCAATCCAATCGAGCATCTGTGGGATCTGCTGGAAAATCAAGTGTGATCCATGGAGGCCCCACCTCACTACTTACAGGACTTAAAGGATCTGGTACTGACGACTTGGTTTCCTGGATATCACAGCATATCTTCAGAGGTTTAGTGGCATCCATGCCTTAACAGGTCAGGGCTGTTTTACAAGGCAAAAGGGACGTACTCAATATTAAGCTGCTTGCAGGACTTTTTTTGACGTCCTGCCAGCGCAGCGCCCCAGTGTGAAAGCACTCAAGCTTTCACATTGGGATTGCAGATGAGGCTTCTTTCAGGCACTTTACAGGCGCTTTTTTTTTTACGCTAAAGCGCCTAAAAAACTCATGAAAAACGCCCCAGTGTAAAAGGGGTCTTAAATGTACAATATATGGCAGTATAGTGAACATTCTTATTTGCATACAACAAACGAGGATATTATCATGCGCAAATATTTATGGCTATAATCAGAAACCTTTGACTTTTGTTTTTCACATGGTCTGTTTGTATCACTCTTGAAAAAATGACAGATAGTTCCTTTGAATTTAAATGGAGGACTTCCAATCACAGACTCTGCTACTGTAGTGAAAGCAAGATTGCACCTAATGGTGACAATTGCCATAATCAACACATATTAGAGATCAGTGTATATGTCGGTATTTATGATAAAGATGCAAAACGCACAAGAAAACCTTTTCTGTTCAATATATTAATTTATTATTAGCCAGTGTTTGTATTTCAGATGATTAGGGCTTTTAAATCATAATTGCATAAAAAACATCTACATCTCATTAGCTTAAATTTAACTGATTAACTGACTTGAAGGTTAGATAGTTGTTTATCAAATAGTTTGGACTATGCACAATTCACCTCCCTAATTTTTGCATAAACACTTATGATGCGTACACACGAGCAGATTTTCCATCGGAAAACACTTGGATGTTTTTTTCAACGGAATTCCGCTCAAGCTTGCCTTGCATACACACGGTCACACAAAAGTTCTCTGAACTTTCAACCGTTAAGAACACGGTGACGTACAACACTACGACGAGCCGTGAAAATGAAGTTCAATGCTTCCAAGCATGCATCGAATTGTTTCTGAGCATGCGTAGGAATTTTGCGTGTCGGAATTTGTACAGACGATCGGATTTTCGGATAGGAACTTTTTCCGACTGAAAACATTGAGAACATGCTCTCAATCTTTTGCTGGCGGGAATTCCGCCAGCAAAAGTCCGATGGAGCCTACACACGGTCGCATTTTCCGACCAAAAGCTCTCATCGGTCTTTTGCTGGCCGAATTTCCGATCGTGTGTATGAGGCATAATGCTTGCTGGTCCTGAAATGTTAGTTATATACCTGTTTATATGATGCCATTTTGTACTCATTTACCAAGCATAGCAGATATTTTAAGTGCAGCCAAAAAAAACCCACAAAAATCAGCACAAGGCATATAACTTAGTAGGATGTGTCCGTTGTGCTAATGCTTCTTCTATAAGGTGAAATCCTCCTCTGTCCATGTACCCCTAGGGTTACCACCTGTATGGGATTCACCCTGACAGTCCGGGTTTTTAATCATGTGTCTGGGTTTCAGTCTGCCTGAAACCCAGATACATACCTCCCAATCGTCCTGGGATTTCAAGTGAATCTGTCCCGCAGATCTGGATTGGAGTCCTGGAGGCAGAGAAGGAGTAAGTTCCTGGCACTGGGCTCCACTTAGTGAGGTATCCTCAATGAGTGCAACATGTGCTCATACACAGTGCACCCAGTGAGGATTCCTGTTGGCAGCGCCTGCCTGTGATCTGGCTTCTTCCCCACCTCATTCCCCTTTGCAGTCATTGGTTGCTAGGACCGCTGGCATTCTATCAACCAATGACACACTTTGCCACTGTGCACAGTGGGAGGAAAATTGCACTTTGTAGAGTTGCGCCACTTCCCAGCTCTGTCCCCCAACTCTGGTTCGTGGCTTGCAGTGGCTGCCACATGGTAAGGCAATCTAATGGGGGTCTTCAAGGGGCAGGGGCGCTGATATAAGGAAGTCCCTGATCTAATGGGGGTCTGAAGGGGGGGGGGGGCACTGATATAATGGGTCTTTGATCTAAAGGGTGTTTTCTAAGATCTAATAGTTGGTCTCTAGGTCAATGGGGGTATGTAGGGGGGGTGCTTATATAAGGTGACTCTGATATAATGGGGGGTCTCTAAGGCAACATTCACACTGGCATTTAGGGCCAGTGCAAATAGTAGCTAGCGGCAGGAATCAAATATTCCTGCTGTGGCTCTCTTCACTGTGAAGGTAATCGCAGGCAATCGCTGGCTGTGTGGACAGCAGCGACTAGCGGAGGCCACCAGTAACCTGTTACTATAATGAACGACACTGGCGGCTGCACCTACCTACTATTCTCACTGATCCTAATCTCCAATGGGAATGTAGCCTTGGGGATGCTCATATAAAGAGACTCTGATCTAATGGAGGGTCTCTAAGTGGGGATGCCTATATAAGAGGATCCTGATCTAATAGGGGGAGCTTTAAGAGGTGGATTTTCTTTGCCATGTGTTGATAAACTGTTCAGGTTTGGCTTAAAGGAAAGGTGGCAACCCTAGACGGCCCACCCCTCATGCCATAATCTTCGGTGCAGCAGGGGTTAATAGTTGTACTACAACTTCTAAAACAAGTAAAAGAAGGCGCAATACCATATACCTTATATACCGTTGCCTATGCACATAAGGGCAGGGTCCATACAAGCATATATAAACTATATATAAGGGTATAGTAAAAGTCATTCAAGGCAGCCACCGAAAGGAACCAAAGCCAGGTCCAATGTGCTAAGGAAAAAAACAAGGAAGAGGGGCGCCACTGAATATGTATCAAATAAAATTTATTATTAAAAATAACATCCACTCACATGTGGGACTGAAGTGTAGATCTCAGATACATCTTATGACACACAACGGAGCGGAGGACTACACGTGGCAGCAGGTCCAATTGCACTGGCGTCACCTCTCATGGGCTGAAGATGAGCTGCGCTGAGCCAATAGTAGTCTGTGAGCGCACCACGAACAGGAGAGCAAAAGAGCCGTCTGGAGTGGTGTGGGTTCCAAGGAGGAAGGAAGTGAGGACGTCTAGCCTAGAAGCACCAGGCTAGACGTCCTCACTTCCTTCCTCCTTGGAACCTCCTTGGAACCCACACCACTCCAGACGGCTCTTTTGCTCTCCTGTTCGTGGTGCGCTCACAGACTACTATTGGCTCAGCGCAGCTCATCTTCAGCCCATGAGAGGTGACGCCAGTGCAATTGGACCTGCTGCCACGTGTAGTCCTCCGCTCCGTTGTGTGTCATAAGATGTATCTGAGATCTACACTTCAGTCCCACATGTAAGTGGATGTTATTTTTAATAATACATTTTATTTGATACATATTCAGTGGCGCCCCTCTTCCTTGTACTACAACTTCTAAGAATGGAAGGTGATCCATAAATGGAGGACAGGCAGATGATTGGTCTTTTTACCCCTCTATTCATGGATCCTACTTTATTCATAGAAACTGTAGTATAGCTTGTGTGAATGGCAGAGCTGGGTGGAAAGGGCGGGCATAGTTGGACACAAAATGGAATATATGCAGATTAGCACTCCTTAGATATAGAGGCTGCATTATTTTTCTCTTTTTCAGCCTTCTATTCCTTTATTGTTACCTGGGGATGCTGACAGACACACTTTCTGTCCTAAGGTGACAATGCTCACTCAGTGTATTGTATTTATGGATGACCAGCATTGCCACCCTAGGACAAGACTACAGAACACTCTCCCACTTCTCAGCTACATAACATAGACAGGTGGTGTAAGATAACTGAGCAGGGCTGGTAGACATGAAACAATGCTGCAGAGTCCACAGGAAGTTACAAGCTCACTGGCAGGATCAACAGGTATATATGGGAGAAGGATGAGTAACCTAAAGAGCCTATCAGTGCAAAGAGTCTGCTGACAGAAGGAGAGGACAGAGTGACAGAGATCAGCTCATCAGTCTGAGGTTTTTAGTTTTATTGTTTGTTCACAGGTTGTTAAAGGGACAAGACCTGTTCCTGAACTGCAGCAGACAAAATGTAGGTCTTCTTCCCTGCCAAAGCTTTGCTATGTGGCAGGGCTGTGTAAATCTCAGGACTGGATGGATGGAAATACAACTCTATCAGCAGATAAAACATTACTCCTACATGTATGTCATCTGTGCATTTAGCTGTTTGCCTGGAATTCAGCTTTATCAGATACACTATCCTCAATTCACCTGCAGAGACATCTGAACTTGGACACTCGCCTTAGTTAGAAATAGTTGAAATGAGATCACTTCATGGCGCTCAGTTATATCCTGTGGGGTGATATAAAATCAATTTATAAAATTGGGGAGATTGCAGCTTTTATTTACAAGACATTTGGTGATTTTCTGGTGTCTGAAGCTAATCATTATTATTACTGTAGTTATGTTCCCTATACTTCTGCTTGAACTGAGTCTGTAGCAGCTAAATAGGGGGCTTTCATTTGTGCGGTAAAAATGAAAGCGAACAGGAGGGATTCTAAAGAGAAAATGACTTTAGGAAGTTTGCTTGGAGCCTTTTATAGAAGGTGATGTAACCCCCTTGCATAAAAGGAAGCACTGGTCTTTTCTTATTTATTTGTAATCTTCTATTTTTCTTAAATCCATTTAATATCAGATTTAAAAATGTTAATAAATTCTATGATTCCAAACTGATACATTGTAACGCCCCCCCCCCCCCCCCCCAAAAAAAAATTCTGGATCAGCGTATTTGTATATGTGCCGTGACACAGATGGATTGCACAAATGAATATTTGCTTTGCATATAGAGAATGTAATCAGCTGTGTGGCTCTCCACCTTATGGAGACCAGGGCCCAATGACTTCTTCCTGAAGCCTAGTACACACCACTAGTTTTTGTCGTTCAACCCAGCGGGCTGAGCGAAAAAAAAAACTGGCAGCTCTGGTCGTAGCCGCTGTACTAACAATCCAATGTTAGTACAGTGATCTCCCCTGCTGTTCTATTATATTCTGACAGGGGTGCCCCCCCCCCCAGAACACTCTGGTCAGCCATTGGCTAAGAGCGCTGATAGGAACCCGGTATTTCGGTCATGCCCCTTGGACAGAAGCCAGCCGAATGTCAGCCAGTTTCTATTGAACCGGCCAAGGCAGCCCGACATTCGCCCCTGTGTATACGGGGCTTTAACCTCACAAAATTACAGGGATACAAAATATGTATTGATATGCTGGAAGGCTCAAGATGGGGCTGAGTGTCACTTTGGGGGGATGGGGGTTGTGAGGGGGTTCTGCAGCAGAATTGGGGGCTCCGTAGGGGATTCTGGAGGGAGCTGGGGGCAAATGTGGGGGGATGGGGTCTCTGGAGGGGGCTGTAGGGTACTGCAGGGACTAGGGTTCAATGTGGGACACTGTTGGAGTTTTTAAGCACCAGAGGGGCTGGAGGATCTGCAGAAAGCCGAGGAGCACTGAAGAAGGCAGGGGAGCACTGTGGGCGATTGGGGGGCACTGTGGGGGCCTAGGTCTTCAGGGGGCCTTGGGGCATTGTGGGAGGTTGAGGGGAACAGTGGATTACTATGGAAGGTTGGGTTGCACTGTGGGAGTTGGCAGGCTCTGTTGGAGGTTAGGGGGTCTGCAGGTGGCTGGAGGCCCAGAATGATGGAGGCCACGGCCCAGCAGTGGGCCATGGCCTTGTGCTTGAAAACCACTGGCTTAAAGTGGAACTTCACTATCAAAATCAACATTCGTTTCTAAGAGCCCTTTCACACTGGGGCGGGGGCGGCGTCGGCGGTAAAACGCCGCTATTATTAGCGGCGTTTTACTGTCGGTATGCGGCCGCTAGCGGGGCGGTTTTACCACCGCTAGAGGCCGAGAAAGGGTTAAATACCACCGCAAAGCGGCTCTGCAGAGGCGCTTTGCCGGCGGTATAACCGCGCCGTCCCATTGATTTCAATGGCCAGGAGCGGTGAAGGAGCGGTATACACTCTGCTCGTTCACCGCTCCGAAGATGCTGCTGGCAGGACTTTTTTTCCCATCCTGCCAGTGCATCACTCCAGTGTGAAAGCCCTCGGGGCTTTCACACTGGAATGAAAGTAGCGGCACTTTCGGGTCGGTTTGCAGGCGCTATTATTAGCGCAATAGCGCCTGCAAACCGCCCCAGTGTGAAAGGGCTCTTAGTGCTTCTAGCATTAGTAAATAGATAGGAAAGCATATCTTATTTACTTGTTTTAAACTTTTTGTTTTTTTCTTCAGATATTTCCTGGTTTCTTGCCTAGGCAAATGATGTCATACATCCCAAGAGTCTTCAGGAGGGGTTTTGTCCGCTAAGCACACTCTCCTGCATGCATGCTTGAGCTAGGGGTAGATGGATTCCAGGAAGTAAATGCTACATGAATCATCTGCCCTTACTCAAGATGGCCACAGCCAAAAATGCTAGGGTAACCGTTTTTCAAAGTGAGTTCTCAACAAAATAAAGAATGGAGTCATGGATGGATGCGGGAGTTTACTTTGAATATTAAAAATGAATGAAATAGTGTTTTAGTTTGTGGTGCTCAGATGCAGTGAAGATGCACTTTAAAGTGCATGTTTACCAGATCACTGGAATCTCACATAAGCTTAAAGTTGAACTTTGGGAATTGGACAAAATCTACCTTTGCAGTGGCAAAATGTCTACCTTTTCAGTTATAGATACAGTGCCTTGCAAAAGTATTCGGCCCCCTTGAACTTTTCAACCTTTTGCCACATTTCAGGCTTCAAACATAAAGATAAAATTTTTTAATTTTTTGTGAAGAATCACCAACAAGTGGGACACAATTGTGAAGTGGAACGAAATCTATTGGATATTTAAAACTTTTTTAGCAAATAAAAAGCTGAAAAGTGGTGGGTGCAAAATTATTCGGCCCCTTTACTTTCAGTGCAGAAAACTCACTCCAGAAGTTCAGCGAGGATCTCTGAATGATCCAATGTTGTCCTAAATGACTGATGGTGATAAATAGAATCCACCTGTGTGTAATCAAGTCTCTGTATAAATGCACCTGCTCTGTGATAGTCTCAGGGTTCTGTTGAAAGCACAGAGAGCATCATGAAGACCAAGGAACACACCAGGCAGGTCCGTAATACTGTTGTGGAGAAGTTTAAAGCCGGATTTGGATACAAAAAGATTTCCCAAGCTTTAAACATCCCAAGGAGCACTGTGCAAGCGATCATTTTGAAATGGAAGGAGTATCAGACCACTGCAAATCTACCAAGACCTGGCTGTCCCTCTAAACTTTCAGCTCAGACAAGGAGAAGACTGATCAGAGATGCAGCCAAGAGGCCCATGATCACTCTGGATGAACTGCAGAGAACTACAGCTGAGGTGGGAGAGTCTGTCTATAGGACAACAATCAGTCGTACACTGCACAAATCTGGCCTTTATGGAAGAGTGGCAAGAAGAAAGCCATTTCTCAAAGATATCCATAAAAAGTCTTGTCTAAAGTTTGCCACAAGCCACCTGGGAGACACACCAAACATGTGGAAGAAGGTGCTCTGGTCCGATGAAACCAAAATCGAACTTTTTGGCCACAATGCAAAACGATATGTTTGGCGTAAAAGCAACACAGCTCATCACACTCAACACACCATCCCCACCGTGAAACATGGTGGTGGCAGCATCATGGTTTGGGCCTGCTTTTCTTCAGCAGGGACAGGGAAGATGGTTAAAATTGAGGGGAAGATGGATGCAGCCAAATACAGGACCATTCTGGATGAAAACCTGTTGGAGTCTGCAAAAGACCTGAAACTGGGACGGAGATTTATCTTCCAACAAGACAATGATCCCAAACATACAGCAAAATCTACAAAGGAATGGTTCACAAATAAACGTATCCAGGTGTTAGAATGGCCAAGTCAAAGTCCAGACCTGAATCCAATCGAGAATCTGTGGAAAGAGCTGAAAACTGGTGTTCACAAACGCTCTCCATCCAACCTCACTGAGCTCGAGCTGTTTTGCAAGGAAGAATGGGCAAGAATTTCAGTCTCTCGATGTGCAAAACTGATAGAGACATACCCCAAGCGACTTGCAGCTGTAATCGCAGCAAAAGGTGGCTCTACAAAGTATTAACGCAAGGGGGCCGAATAATTTTGCACGCCCCACTTTTCATTTTTTTATTAGTTAAAAAAGTTTCAACAATCCAATAGATTTCGTTCCACTTTACAATTGTGTCCCACTTGTTGGTGATTCTTCGCAAAAAAATAAAAATTTTATATCTTTATGTTTGAAGCCTGAAATGTGGCAAAAGGTTGAAAAGTTCAAGGGGGCCGAATACTTTCGCAAGGCACTGTAAGCCCCGGTTCACACTGAATGCCACTTGTGCTACTTCACTTGATTTCAAAGAAACAGGTCAGTGCGATTTCAGGTGCAACTTGCCTGACATCTGTGCGACTTCATGTACAGATGTCTATGCATGTCGCACCTGAAATCGCAAAAAATAGTGCAGGATCCTTTTTTTCACCGCAAAGTCTGAGTCGCACAGATTGGATCGGTTCCATTGCTGACAATGGGGTACGACTTGTCATGCAAGTTGGAACTGTCAAATCGCATGACAAGTTGCACCAGTGTGAACGGGGGGCTGAGATCTACTTTAATGTAAATATTATTATTAACATTTACAAAAAATGCTTCCATTTTGAATTTGTATATTATACATTTACACCTCTCAGCCATATTAGTTTCTACATAAGATAACTATTCTTCATTCTAGGAGCCTACACATTTCAGGGAATAATTATCTGGTCCAGGGACAGTCGATTGATGGGGTCTGATTTTTCACTGCTGATTACTACTAATCAGCCCATTATGTTTATCTTAATCTTTGCAGTTGTTCAGCAGGATTGTTGACTGTGCTGCCTGATATACAGATAGCCACTGGAGGAAGAAGCTCCAAACCTGTTTAGGAAATATAATGTGAAATGGTGCAGTAATAAAACCCATCCTCAAGAGAAATATGCTATAATAAAAGGAACAGTAGACCTTTATTTCTGCTTTCCTATAGAAAAACACTAATAGATATGCCTATTACATTTTCCATGCATGTACAAATGTTGAGATATTTTACATTACATTTAGATTTGCTTTGCAGCGTTGCCTTTGTGTTGTATTGTCAGTTACTTCAGGCTGAAGGGAAGCTAGCTCCATACTCAGGAAATTATTACCTGGAAGCCAAACCATACTTGAGAGCAGGGGCGTTGCTAGGGGGTGGCTTTTGGGGCTATAGCCCCGAATCTGAGGCCAATAGCCCCGAGTCTCTGCAGGGGTCCCCAAGGGGAGGGGAGGCTCTCTGGGGACCCTTATGTAAGTGGGGGAGGCTCTCTGGGGACCCAGATTTAAGGGGGAGGCTCTCTGGGGACACTAATGTAAGGGGGCCTCTCTGAGAACCCTGATGTAAGTGGGGGGGTCCTCTGGGTACCCTGATGGAAGGGGGAGGCTCTCTGAGGACTCTGATGTAAGGAGGAGGCTCTATGGGGACCCTGATGTAAGGTGATGTAAGGGGGGCTCTCAGGGGACCCATGATGTAAGTGGGGGGGCTCTCTGGGGATATATATACACCCACACGTATATTACTGTATATACATGTGTATGCCTGCCCAAGCGTATGACTTTCTTTACTACGCTGCTATGGGCTCTAGCCCCAGATTTTTTGTAGACATAACAACGCCCCTGTTTGAGAGTAATGGCCCGTACACACGATCCAAAAAATCTGACGACAGATCGTCCGACTTTTTCGCTTAATAGTCGCAAGTAGAAATTGAATAGGTTACTAAAGTCACAAATTCTCGTACAACAGAAAAAAAAAATCGGAAGTGATGTCATGTGTTGTAATGTATTTGTATTGTATTTTCGGAACACAACTGTACTGACTAAAATACTAAAGTACTGTACTAAGATCTGGCATCGTATGAGGAAAATTTTCGTGCTTGTCCGCTCGAATAATATCAGATGGATTGTCATGATCGGCTCTCGAAAGCTCTGTACTAACGATCAGATTATCACACGATCGTGTCGAAAGCGGTATTTTTCATCCGATTTTCGTATCCTGTGTACGGGCCATATGTATGTGTGCATTGGTGGAGTGCTGGATCCTAAGGTAGACAGAAATCAGGACTAAATATCTAACTAGAATACTTTAGGTGCATATTTTACACAGGATCCTCTGCTAGCTCTGCCAGCAAGAACCTGCCTCCCATGCAGAAAATATGCATATGCTCCTGTGAATAAAGCCCAATACATTTGCAAGTATGCATGAAAAAGAGCACCAAAAAAGTAGTAAAGTCCAGATAAAATCTTTAGTTCATAGTATCTGCTGAAGAGCCAGCACATTTCAGACGTCTAACCCTTGGTTTACATCTACGCACAGGCCCAGACGGGCCATAGGGCAGACCGGGCATTTGCCCGGTGGGCCTGGGGCCGCTGGGCTGCATGTCTGGGACATGCAAAGTCGGCCGCGGGTTCTGACATGCAGAAACCGGTGTTCTAACACCGGCCGCTGATGTTCCACCACCAGTTGCGTACTAAGTGGGGGGGCGGGCCGCCAGTGACAGGCGCTTTGTGAACTGTAGTTGCTGCTGTGTAGTGGGGGTAGGTGCATGCGAGCCTCGGAGCCGCACTCGAGTGACACCCGTCGGCACACCAGGGGGCTGGGACCCGCAATAATCCCCTTCTCTCTGGCCTGTTGGCCGCGGCTCTGATCAGTCTCGGCTCGGCTGTCTCACACAGCCGAGCAGAGTGAAGCCGCCTCCCCCTCCTCCTTTATGTCTACACAGGGGGAGGGGACCCGACATGCAGTCCCGCGCTGATCTGAGGTACATTATGTCTGAAGGGGGGGTTCTGTATTGTAGGGGGTTCTATATTGTAGGGGGGTTCTGTATTGTAGGAGGGTTCTGTATTGTAGGGGGGTCTGTATTGTAGGGGGGGTTCTGTAGTGTAGGGGGGGTCTGTATTGTAGGGGGGGGTTCTTTATTGTAGGGAGGGGGTCTGTACTGTAGGGAGGGGGTCTGTACTGTAGGGAGGGGGTCTGCACTGTAGGGAGGGGATCTGTACTGTATGGAGGGGGTCTGTACTGTAGGGAGGGGGTCTGCACTGTAGAGAGGGGGTTTCTACTGTAGGGAGGGGGTCTGTATTGTAGGGAGGAGGTCTGCACTGTAGGGAGGGGGTCTGTACTGTAGGGAGGGGGTCTGCACTGTAGGGAGGGGGTCTGTACTGTAGGGAGGGGGTCTGCACTGTAGGGAGGGAGTCTGGACTTTAGGGAGGGGGTCTGCACTGTAGGGGGTCTGTGTAACATGCAGGGGGTCCAGAACTGTTAGGGGGTGTCTGTGTAACAAGCAGGGGTCCAGAGCTGTGGGAGGCTGTGTAATGTAAAGGTGTCCAGAGGTACAAGGTGCTGTGTAATGTAAAGGGGTCCAGAGGTACAAGGTGCTGTGTAATGTAAAGGGGTCCAGAGGTGCAGGGTGCTGTGTAATGTAAAGGTGTCCAGAGGTACAAGGTGCTGTGTAATGTAAAGGGGTCCAGAGGTACAAGGTGCTGTGTAATGTAAAGGGGTACAGAGGTGCAGGGTGCTGTGTGATGTAAAGGGGTTCAGAGGTGCAAGGTGCTGGACCGCCGCCGCCCCCCCCCCCCCCCCAGGCTGCTCAGTCTAAAATGCCCAGGCCTATTTTTTGTCCCAGTCTGGGCCTGTCTACGCATGTCGAGAACATGCACAAAATTGCGCACTCCCGACACACAGAGAAACGCACCGCTCTTTAGCAGACACGTGGGGGTGCAATTCATTCTTAATGCATCCCTACATAACAGCAAGCACACGTGCCAAACCTCATGGTGCCGAAGCACCACACAGTTCTTTGCGGTGTAATTTTACAAAAGGGTTGGTGACTTCTTTTCCCATGTTTCTGGCTGGTGGAGCAGCCCATTGAAATGAATGGGCTGCCCTACACGCTACATACATGCATCCGCGCATGCAATAATGTGCACCAAGCCTAAGAGTCCACCTTTATTGAAGCTTTACATTGTTAGACAAAATAAAAATCAGCTGCAATATTTGCACTCCTGCAAATTGCATCCAGAATTGGTCCATCTTCTGTTCTTATATTTTAAAGCCTTGATGAATGGGGTTCCTTAGAACCCTCAAAACATGTTGGCCAGGGACATGCAGTCAGGGGAGACAGGTGAGGCAGAGCCTCAATGCCATGAAAATAAAAATAAAAAAAATCGAGCTTCGTAGCTCGGTGACCTGAAGTCACAGAGACCCCAAATTTGGAGGGTAAATCCTACCCCACCACTGCTAAAAATTTGGGGCTCCTACAACCTATGGTTCCGGAGATATGGGGCTTCTCGTGCAGCCTGTCAGAAGCTACATACAGAGTGGCCAGTTTAAATACAAGCTGACATACTCTGCAGCAAACTGAGAGGATGAGCTCACAGTGCCTCTCCTCACTTCTTGTCAGAGGCACTGAGCTCAATAGACAGATTAGAGTCTTGGACCAAAGGTAATGTACCATTAGCCCCAGCTGTCCAATAAAAATGCTGCAGTGGAGGCACGCCTCTCACTGCAGTGTCATAGAAGGGGCATGTGTCCAAAAGACAAATGCTCCCTTCCAGCCCAGCCCTCTTAACTACAAGGAGAAAAAACATGAGTTTATGGGTATAAGATTTACCCACAATCCCGTGTTTTTCTCACACAGTTAAGAGGGAGAATGAGAATTTATCTATTTACTGTGAAATTACTGGTTGGAAGTTATAACTTCAAACTTCAGTAATTTGTCCGTTAAGCCACCTGCTTGAGTACAGTTTTTGAAAATATAGTAAATTACCTTAAAAACATTATATAATAATTATTTGTATATTACTTATGGTAATTAACCCCTTGCCACCCAGGCCAATTCTGACACTTCCTCCTACATGTATAAATCATCATTTTTGTGCTAGAAAATTACTCAGAACCCCCAAACATTATATATATTGTTTTAGCAGACACCCTAGGGAATAAAATGGTGGTCGTTGCAACTTTTTATGTTACACTGTATTTGCACAGCAATTTTTTAAATGCGTTTTTTTTTTTTTGGAAAAAACAGTTTCATGTTTTATGAAAAAAAATAAACACTAAAGATATTTTTTTTGTATAATGTGAAAGATGATGTTATCCCAAGTAAATAGATACCTAACACGTCACGTTTTAAAAGTGCGCGCACTTGTGGAATGGAGCCAAACTTCAGTACTTAAGAATCTCCATAGGCAACGCTTTAAATTTTTTTTACAGATTACATGTTTAAAGTTGCAGAGGAAGTCTAGTGCTAGAATTTTTGCTTTCTCTCTAACGATCGTGGCGTATGTAACCTGTCTGTATCTGGTTCTGATACTAGCCAGTGCTACACCAGCCACTGACCTCACCGCACGTCCCTTATGTTGGCCTCTACTACTTGCATGGTGCTCTCATTCTGTTCTACTTAATAATTTGATTCAAGAACTGAACATTGCCCCCTATGTATTGAGAATCTCCTCATCCAAAATAACTCTTCCCGGAGGGAGTTCTAACCACACCTGGGGGGGGGGGGGGGTTCAGCTCTTCTCATTCATCACAAACAACAAGAATGCAAGGTATGGTGACATCCATGGAGATTATTATTTTCCTGATACAGCCTGAAGTTCAGCTTTAACATCTCTTTTACAAAGTTTTACAAATTGGCAATTATCCCTTCTTTAGTAAATGTTGCCCCTTTCTAATCTACCCTCAATCTTTACATGCACATACAATATGGTAAAATGGACAAATAATATGACCTCCTATGCCCTGGAAGTTGACTCTAAACGGAAGCATACAGCTAGAGTTGTTCCCCTTGGACCATCTGCCTATTAATTGTATGCAGTATGACAGTATGCAGGGGCGGCTGCTCCAAGTGTCAGAGGGGACGTTGCCCCCAGGCCTGTCCCATTTTATAACAATAGAGGCATCTGGGTTACCAGAGAGCATAACCTATTTCCGGAGTTACTTGTAGGAAGCTGCTGATGTGAAACAAACAAAAGTGGAAGAGCAGCAAATAACGAAAAAAACTCTGCCATGTTAAACATAGTAAGAAACATGTACCTTGGATCTAAATTGCCAATTCTGTAGCAGTAAGTTGCTTGGAGTTGGGAAATCTGGATATTGGAGGTAATAATTTGAAATGGCAATACCCACTCGTTACTTAACATTGTATTATAAAATGATTCTGTCCACTGTGGGCTCATTCACATCAGGGCAGTCAACTTCAGTGTACCGCTTCAGCCCCGGATGATTTGGCTGCAGAATGACCAGGCCATTTTTTGCGATCTGGCACTGCGTCACTTTAACTAACAACTGCGCGGTCATGCAGCGCTGCAGCCAAACAAAATTTATGTTCTTTTTTCCCCACAAATAGAGCTTTCTTTTGGTGGTATTTGATCATCTCCGTGGGTTTTATTTTTTTCGCTATAAACAAAAAAAGAGCGACAATTTTGAAAAAAAAAAAAACACAATATTTTGTACTTTTTGCTAAAATAAATATCCCCATTTTTTTGTTTTATAAAAAGCTAATTTTTTCTCAGTTTAGGCCGATATGTATTCTTCTACATATTTTTGGTAATAAAAATCGCAATAAGCGTATATTGATTGGTTTGCGAAAAAGTTATAGCATCTACAAAATAGGGGATAGATTTATAGCATTTTTATTATTTATTTTTTTTCACTAGTAATGGCGGCGATCTGCGATTTTTATCGGGACTGCGACATTATGGCGGACACATTGGACATTTTTAACACATTTTTGGGACGATTGGCACTTATACAGCGATCAGTCCTATAAAAATGCACTGATTACTGTAAACATGTCACTGGCAGGAAAGGAGTTAACACTAGGGGGGCAATAAAGGGGTTAACTGTGTTCCCTCTCTGTGTTCTAACTGAAGGGGGGAGGGGGCTGTCTAGGGGAGATCACAGATCGCTGTTCATACTTTGTATGAACAGACGATCAGTCTCTTCTCCTCTCAGAGAACCAGAAACTGTGTGTTTACACACACAGATCCTGGTTCTCAGTGTGTCACGAGCGATCGTGGGAGCCTGACGGTCATCGCAGCTGCCGAGCATTCGCATCGGCTCTGGGGACGAGCAGCGGGCGTGCACCCCTAGTGGCCTCAGGGCAAAGTGATGTTACATAACGTTGTTTTGCCCAGCCGTGCCATTCTGCCACAGTAAAACTGCGGCGGCTGGTCGGCATGTGGTTAAAGCTGAATAAGGTGTGATGTTTACCGGTTTCCTCTTCCTGCAGGCTTCCGGCAATCCCCTCTTCTCACATACAATGCAGGGATCTGGACAGGAGTCACAGAAGTACCTTAAGCCGGCTTTACATGATTCATTTTTTTTTGTTCAACCCGAAAAAAAAAAATTAGCCTATTCTCCATCCAAACATTCAATGTGGATGGAGGAATCCTCCCACTGTGCTATTGCACTCTGCCAGTGGGGTGCTTTCATTGCTAGTAGAATACGATGGTCAGTGTTGCCGGCTATAGCCAATGACACTGATCGGTCACTAAAAACCCAACAGGCTGCTCCCTGCTGTACTGGCTGATATTCAATCCATGTACAGTCGGCTTTAGAGAAGAGACTTTAGGGCAGCAGTCACAAAGTGCAGAGGAAGCCCGCAGGAGAGAGGAATTCGGCTACTTCTTTGAAAAGGCTAACTTCACCTTTTCAAAAAAGTAATACAGGCATACCCCACTTTTAAGTACACAATGGGGTTTATTTACTAAAGCTGGAAAGTGCAAAATCAGGCTCACTTCTGCATAGAAACCAATGAGCTTCTAACTCCAGCTTGTTCAATTAAGCTTTGGTAATAAAACCTGGAAGCTCATTGGTTTCTATGCAGAAGTGAGCCTGATTTTGCACTTTACAGCTTTAGTAAATAAACCCCATTGTGTACTTAAAAGTGGGGTATGCCTGTAATTGCATCTCTATTTGCAGGAAAAAAATGTGCATTTATAATTTTTTTTTGCAGTAGCCTGCAGAACATTGCACCCGCAAACAGTGGATTGTGGGCGCAATGTCAGGCTTCTGCAGACACTGTCTAGAACTCTCTGCCCGTACCTCTGTACAAGCAGACAGTTCCTGAGCTGTAGGCAGTGTGAATGAACTATGTGCATGCTGATTAGTGCGCTTGCAGATCATTGATACTACAAGTCCATCTGCCGCGGACCAATACCGAGGGTCGTATGTAAGGGTCGTCCAGTGCCCAGGGCAAGGATCCAGAAATGCACACCCCTCCCCCATTGTTAACACATGCTTTAGAATGGGTGTGCCACCCTGCGTCAATTTCTTGCTCCTTTGCTTCACTGCACCAGAGGCAGCTTCCCCTCCTGCCCACTCTTTGTCCCAGCCTTAAGCGCCCTTGGGAGGGACTTGTAGTTTATTCATTCACAGATTCCTGTGAATAAATGACGCCGCTGTGCAGGGCTCTGCTGTATTCAAAATGTGAATGTGGTGTGGGGAGAAGAACCCCTGCCTGCTGTCTTGAGAGGAGACAAAAAAAATATTGTTTTGTTTTTAAAAAATTGGCCTTAGTTTAGTTAGAAAAACCCAGTGGTAATTAAGTACCACCAAAAGAAAGCTCTATTTGTGTAAAAAAAAGATATATATTTCATTTGCGTACAGTGTTGCATAACCGCGCAATTGCCAGTTAAAGTATCGCAGTGCTGAATAGCTAAAAAATGGCCTGGTCAGGAAGGGGCTAAACCTTTTGGAGCTGAAGTGGTTAAACAATAGGAAATGTTCTATTTTTTTTTGTTGCCCATGTGCTGTACCTGTGTTTGCAGAGCACAGGCGTACACTCAAGTACAGCCAAGCACAGCTATTCAATTCCATGGGTGTCTGTACACAGAACCTGGGCTTTCCAGGTGGGGGAAATACACCAGAATTTATGTTGTACCAGCTCATGAGCCCATGTGCAAGAAGCCAAAGGATAGGTTTAGACCTGTGTCCAAACTGACGCTCCTCTGAAAAGCAATCCACGTTCGGATTGCTTTTCAGAGCCGTTTGACAGGCAGTGAGGGGGGTGATGTGACTCTTCCTTACAGTCTGTTTTTACCCTACAATTGCCTCACAAACGCACTGCAACTGCATGCATTGTACACAGTTGCAGGATGTTTGTGACGCTTCCTCATTCACTTGAATAGGTCGCGTTTGCTTAAAAATGTGCAGTTGAGCCGTGATTTTAGCGCTCCACTGTAAGCCTGGAAGGGCAGCGGATGTGGGTGTATATATATGTAATGGTTGCAATGCTTCTCTTTATACACCCACATCCGCTGCCCTTGCAGGCTTACGGTGGAGCGCTAAAATCACGGCTCAACTGCACATTTTTAACACCCCCCCCCCCCCCCCCCACACTTGCAAGTCTGATTCCTTAAATTGGTTCTAAAGCTTTAGGGTTTTTTTACATTAATGCATTCTCTGCATTGGGGTTCAAAACCTTCTGCGTCCAGGGTCCCTTCCAGCCACCACTTATACTTACCTGAGCCCAAGCTCAATCCAGTGCTGTGCACTAGAGCAGCGCCTCTCTCAGTTCTCTCTCCCTCCTCACAAGGCAGATTGATAGCAGCGGAATCAAATCCTTTGAAAAAGGAGCGGGGTGGCTTAGCCATGCTGCATGTGTCTATAGATGCAGGCAGTGGGGCTCAGGATCGAGCCGGCAAAAGTACTCCCATAGAAAGTGGCTTCTTATGGGGGGGCATTTGCAGAAGAGGAGGAGCAGCAGCAGGTGACCCCACAAGAGGAGGATCGGGGCTGCTCTGTACAATACCATTATACACAGCAGGTAAGTATGACATGTTTGTTTGTTTTTTAGAAAAAAAGAAATGTTAAGGTTTGGAATTACTTTAATGTAATTTCAAAAGATATTTTTAATCTTTTTAAAATCTTTTTATATCTGCCGCTTTCATTAAAATAATGACTGGTGATCCTGCCATGGATGTCTTTCTGTAGGCATTTTCTTTTATAAGGTGACAACGCTCTGTTCTTGTCTCCTGTGTTGTCCCCCAGGAATCTGATAGAGACTAGAAAGTGCTCTTTTTAACTTGCAGGCACGGCAAACAACACACAAGATCACAGTGCTCTGGAAAGTAGGAAAACTAGTTACAATGATAACATCACATCAGTGCATTGTATTATAGAGGGGTGCGTTGTATTATAGAGGGGTGCGTTGTATTATAGAGGTGTGTGTTGCATTATAGAGGGGTGCATTGTATTATAGAGGGGTGCATTGTATTATAGAGGTGTGTGTTGCATTATAGAGGGGTGCATTGTATTATAGAGGGGTGTGTTGCATTATAGAGGGGTGCAATGTATTATAGAGAGGTGCGTTGTATTATAGAGGGGTGTGTTGTATTATAGAGAGGTGCGTTGTATTATAGAGGGGTGCGTTGTAATATAGAGCAGTGCGTTGCATTTTAGAGGGGTGTGTTGTAATATAGAGGGGTGTGTTGCATTATAGAGGGGTGCGTTGTATCATAGATATAGAGGGGTGCGTTCCATTATAGAGGGGTGGGTTCCATTATAGAGGGGTGCGTTGTATTTTAGATATAGAGGGGTGCGTTCCATTATAGAGGGGTGCGTTCCATTATAGAAGGGTGCGTTTTATTATAGAGGGGTGTATTCCATTATAGAGGGGTGCCTTGCATTTTAGAGAGGTGAATTGTATTATAGAGGGGTGCGTTGTATTATAGAGGGGTGCGTTGTATTATAGTGGGGTGCGTTGCATTATAGAGGGGTGCGTTGCAATATAGAGGGGTGCGTTATATTATAGAGAGGTGCGTTGTATTATAGAGAGGTGAATTGTATTATAGAGGGGTGCGTTGTATTATAGAGGGGTGCGTTGTATTATAGTGGGGTGCGTTGCATTATAGAGGGGTGCGTTGCAATATAGAGGGGTGCGTTATATTATAGAGAGGTGCGTTGTATTATAGAGAGGTGCATTGTATTATAGAGGGGTGCGTTGCATTATAGAGAGGTGCGTTGTATTATAGTGGGGTGAGTTGTATTATAGTGGGGTGCATTGTATTATAGAGGGGTGCGTTGCATTATAGAGAGGTGCGTTGTATTATAGTGGGGTGAGTTGTATTATAGTGGGGTGCATTGTAATATAGAGGGGTGCGTTGCATTATAGAGAGGTGCGTTGCATTATAGAGGGGTGCGTTGCATTATAGAGGGGTGTGTTGTATTATAGAGGGGTGCATTGTATTATAGAGAAACAAGATATTTGGGGGGCACACCCTAAAAGATGCATTAAAGATGGTGCAGCCATAAGACCGTACAGTAGAAGAAAATATTACAGCGCACACATGCAAAAAAGACATTTACCTCCAGCAAGGCTAATTTAAAACACCTAAACATTTAAAAAAAAAAACATTATCAAAAAATATGGGGATTTGGTCACACCATATTGCTATATGGTGCTAAGCCCACTTACTGCGACAAAGTACCCCATGATTAGTGGGTCCTACACTATCCATAGAATGGGAGATCCTGCTTCTCTGAACCATGAGAGCAATACACTCTTCTAAATGGGAGAATCTTGAGGTCTCCACCTATGACACAGGTGGACACTAATGAGAGGTACTTAATGAGGGCGTGGGGTGCTCCTCACCCAAAGGGATTTGGTCAGAATCCATACAATAGACAAACAAGAAATATTTTCTTCTTTTGCATTATAGAGAGGCGCATTGTATTATAGAGGAGTGCGTTGTATTATAGAGGGGTGCATTGTATTATAGAGGGGTGCGTTGTATTATAGAGGGGTGCATTGTATTATAGAGGGGTGCGTTGTATTATAGAGAGGTGCATTGTATTATAGAGGGGTTCATTGCATTATTGCATTATAGAGGAGTGTGTTGTATTATAGAGGGGTGCGTTGCATTATAGAGAGGTGCGTTGTATTATAGAGGAGTGCGTTGTATTATAGAGGGGTGTGTTGTATTATAGAGAGGTGCGTTGTATTATAGAGGAGTGCATTGTATTATAGAGGGGTGCATTGTATTATAGAGGGGTGCGTTGTATTATAGAGGGGTGCGTTGCATTATAGAGGGGTGCGTTGTATTATAGAGGGGTGCGTTGCATTATAGAGGGGTGCGTTGTATTATAGAGGGGTGCGTTGTATTATAGAGAGGTGCGTTGTATTATAGAGGGGTGTGTTGTATTATAGAGAGGTGCGTTGTATTATAGAGGGGTGCGTTGTATTATAGAGGGGTGCGTTGTATTATAGAGGGGTGCGTTGCATTATAGAGGGGTGCGTTGTATTATAGAGGGGTGCGTTGCATTATAGAGGGGTGCGTTGTATTATAGAGGGGTGCGTTGTATTATAGAGGGGTGCGTTGTATTATAGAGAGGTGCGTTGTATTATAGAGGGGTGCGTTGTATTATAGAGAGGTGCGTTGTATTATAGAGGGGTGCGTTGTATTATAGAGGGGTGTGTTGCATTATAGAGGGGTGCAATGTATTATAGAGGGGTGTGTGTGTTGTATTATAGAGTGGCGTGTGTGTTGTATTATAGAGAGGTGTGTGTGTTGTATTATAGAGGGGTGTGTGTGTTGTATTATAGAGTGGCGTGTGTGTTGTATTATAGAGGGGTGTGTGTGTTGTATTATAGAGAGGTGTGTTGTATTATAGAGGGGTGTGATGCATTATAGAGGGGTGCGTTGTATTATAGAGGAGTGTGTTGTATTATAGAGGAGTGCGTTGTATTATTGTATTATAGAGGAGTGTGTTGTATTATTGTATTATAGAGGAGTGCGTTGTATTATTGTATTATAGAGGAGTGCGTTGTATTATTGTATTATAAAGGGGTGCGTTGTATTATTGTATTATAGAGGAGTGCGTTGTATTATTGTATTATAGAGGAGTGCGTTGTATTATTGTATTATAGAGGAGTGCGTTGTATTATTGTATTTTAGAGGGGTGCGTTGTATTATAGAGGAGTGCGTTATATTATTGTATTATAGAGGGGTGCGTTGCATTTTCAGAAATGTCTTGCTTGCTGCATCTTTTGTGCGTTTTAGTAAAACTGTGCGTTACATTCTAGTCAATGGCAATGCATGGAAAGTGCTCCATCGCGTTTTGATAAGTGTGTTTTTCAATTCGCACGTCTGCAGGAAAACGCATGAAAAAGCAAACAAAACCCGCTCTTGTGTTGCATTTTAACAAAGTTTGTTCCAGATTTATCTCAACAATTCAACACAATCAACAATATCCTCCGACATGAAAGAGCTCTCATCTACCTCCACATCCGCATTACCAATACAACGACATTTCTACATGAATTTGTCATAACAATAACGACAAGAAGTAAAAGTGTCACAAATAAGAACGACTTGAATTTGTCACCTTCATCAATAGAATGTCGCAGGGCTTATACCTTGTTAAATCCCCTCCAATACATTCCCCCTTTTAGGGCTCATTTACACTTGTGTTGCCCTCTGAAGACCATTCTGCACAGGATCGCTCTTCAGAGGGGCGTTTGACAGGAAGCAAGAAGGCATTATGTCACCTGCTCACCGCCTTAACCCCCACAAATCCGCACGCAGTTGCCGCATGGTTGAATGGATTATACTCGGCAGGTAATACTGTCCTCTGAGTGTGACCCCGGGGTTCAATGTTGGCGCGCTGCCATGCAAAGCATCACAACTGTCTGTGGCATATGTACCCCTACTTCTGATGCCTTTGCAGCTTAACCGCTTGCCAACCGTATCACTTACATATACAGCGGCAAGTCAGCTCTGCTGTGCCAGATCAGGGACTAGGTACGGGATCCAGAACCTCTGGGTAGGGGGTGTTCATGCGTGCCGACAGCAGTGCTGTGATTATACACAGCAGATGCCGATCAGCCAGTGCCGGGCAATTGATCAGCACTGGCACCTGCTGATCTCTGTCGTGTCAGCGGGAAAGTAATGGATTATCTTTCTCCACAAAGCAGAGAATAAAATCCACTTCCCTTTGTAAAATCATCAGACATAGTACACCAGATCACTGGTTAGGTGCACATTTAGGCCCCTTTCACACTGGGGCGATAGGGGGCGTCGGCGGTAAAACAGCGCTGTTTTACAGCGGTATTCGGCCGCTAGCGGTGCGATTTTAACCCCCCGCTGGCGGCCGAAAAAGGGTTAAAACCACTCGTACAGCGCGGCTATAGCCGCGGTATAGCCGCGCTGTCCCATTGATTTCAATGGGCAGGAGCGGTGAAGGAGCGGTGAATACACCGCTCCTTCACCGCTCCAAAGATGCGGCTTGCAGGAGATTTTTTCTTCTCCTGCCAGCACACTGCTTCAGTGTGAAAGCCCTCGGGCTTTCACACTGAACAAACAGCAGAGGCTGTTTAGGGGCGGTTTGCCGGCGCTATTTTTAGCGCAATAACGCCTGCAAACCGCCCCAGTGTGAAAGGGGCTTTAGGCCCCTCTCACACTTGTACGACCTGAAAGTTGCGCAACTTATATGCGACTTCGAGGCCACTTGAAGCAATGCCTGTGTAATCTTAAGGTCTATGGACCTCAAGACGCATCAAAGTTGGACCAAAGTAGTGCAGGGACTAATTTGAAGTCGCACAGATATGAACGGTACTCATAGGAAATCATGGGGTATGATTTGTCATGCGAGCTTTGCAGTCCCAAGTCGCAGGACGAGTCGCACAAGTATGAAAGGGGCCTTAACCCTTTGTTCTCCCCTGATGTTAACCCCTTCTGAGCCAGTGTCATTAGTACAGTGACAGTGCATATTTTTAGCACTGATCACTTTATTAGTGTCACTGGTTCACAAAAAGTGTCAAAAGTGTCAGTTAGGTGTCTGATTGTCCGCTGCAATATCGCAGTTCCGCTATAAGTTCTAGTACTAGTAAAAAAAGAAATAAATCTCATGTTGTAAAGCGCTGCGCAAACTGTTGGCGCTATATAAATCCTGTATAATAATAATAATAATAATAATAATAAATAAAAATTCCAGTATATATCCAATAGTTTGTAGACGCTATAACTTTTGCACAAACCAATCAATATACGCTTATTGGGATTTTTCTTAACAAAAACATGTAGCAGAATACATATTGGCCTAAATTTATGAAGAAATTTGATTTTTTTTAAATTTTTTAACTGGATATGTTTTATAGCAGATTGTAAAAAAAAAAAAAAAAAAAAAAAAAAAAAAATATATATATATATATATATATATATATATATATATATATATATATATATATATATATATATATATATATTTTTTTTTTTAATTGTCTGTCTTTTTCTGTTTATAGCGCAAAAAAAAAAAAATGCACAGTTGATCAAATACCCCCAAAAGAAAGCTCTATTTGTGGGGAAAAAAAGGACATACATTTTATTTGGGTACAGGGTCGCACGACTGCACAATTGTCAGTTAAAGTAACGCAGTGCCATATTGCAGAGGTCAAATGGTTAAAGAGGAACTGCAATCTGCTCACATAATTTGTAATAAAAACATTTTTACCATTCTGACTCCCTCCAACCACTTTGCATATTATTTTATATATACTGTGATTCTGTACTTGTCAAATATGCTGCAGAAATCTCCCTCCACTGAGTCTGGCTGCATCCATTTTAACTGTGGGCAGCTGAAGCTGCTGACTGTTCACTTCCTGGATTTACACAGACACACAGATAATGATATATCATAACTTCATATTCACATGTGATGACTTCTGCTACAGACAAGATCTCATGCTTGGCCTCCGGGTGGCATATATACATGACTGTACTGCTTCGTGGCAAGTGCTGTTTTAAGATGCACGGTGTTCTGTCACTCATTTCCAATGGATAGTATGGAGTCATCTGTCCTTCAATATTTTTGGTGGGGATTATTTTGCTTTCTGCTTTCCGTTCTTCATGCCAGTGGTCCCCTGCGTCATGTGAGCTATTCTTCACCTGTTTCCAAGGTAATACTCCTGAATATGGGTCTGTCCTGCTTCTTTCTCTCATTGGCCCTCTTATGACTCACCCCTCCCTTCCTGGCAAACTCTCCCAAGAGTAAGAGAGAGAGAGCTGTGTATGATGTCATAAGCCTAGGCTAATGACCAGACAAGAAACAAGAAGTGGGCTGTAAAAGGGATTTACTGGCAGAAAAAAAATGTTTTATAACCCAAATTAAAACAACAAGGACAGAAGATTTAATAGATGGAAAGTTAAAGAAATGACTGAAGGTCCCCTTTAAGACCAGCCGCTGCAGTTATAGTGTGGAAGTTGTCTCTACTGTGCGAGTCGCCATAGCTGTGCGTTGCTTTGTACAATATATACAGTTTGCGCACGCACGGCGCCGGATCGATTGCATGGGGATCTGTCAATGTAAACAAACAGATCCCCGTTCTGACAGGGGAGTAGAGAAATGTCACGTGACATTTAAAAGCACACCGCTAGCGCCTCAAAAACGACCAGCAGCAGTTTTTGCAGCGCTTCGGTGTGAAAGGGGTCTTATTATTATTATATAGGATTTACATAGTGCTTTACAATATAAAGGGAGACAGCACAGAAGAGCTTGCAATCTAATAGGGTCTAAGAGTCAAGGTGAAGGTGACTGACCAGCACTGCAGTAATGGCCGCACATGAGGCTCTGCACATAGAGGGGACATGGCATTTGCTGGATTTGTGGAGTTAAGTGTCTGCTGCCTTTCCACAGAGGGGAGTAGCTGAGGATCTGCAGCAGACAAGATGATTAAGTTCTAAACCGGAGAGCCCCAGGCAGGGAATGTCAGGAGATGAAGGCTTAGAACAGGCCCCAGCAGGAGCCGGGTGGCGGCGGTGCGGGATGGGAAGGGCCCTGGGAGGGCCGGGGGTGGCTCTCCTAGGCGGAGGAGCAGAACGCTGGCGCCTTGGCATTGCGGCTGGCCGCTTTATACACGAGAGGGCGCCGTGTCAGGGCGGGAACCGGGCTAAGCCTGGCTGCCAGAGGATTCCTGTCAGAGCCGGAGGGCCAAGCCTACTTGTCTGGCCGGACTCCTCCTCAGGCCGTGTGTTATCTGTCTGTCATGGCTCCATCCCATTATAGTGTGTCATTGTCATATCAGCTGTACACAGCAAGCCAGCAAAACACCAATAAAGTCTATAAATCTCACTTCACACTATTCCAAAGCAGGAAGGTGCATCAATGTAACCGCGGCAAGCGACAATTCACGCTACTTGCGTTTGTGTGACGCGTTCTGAATTGCACCGCATTGCCCATTCATACATAGTGCAGCGCCTGGCAGTTTTCTGCATTATAAGAAAACCACTTACCGCTAGGACACAGAAAACCATGTTTTTTTATGAGCCCTGTTTGCTCGGAGGTTCGGCCCAGTAAGATGCGATTAATTACAGACCTGCTGCATTTTATCGCAACGCACAGGAAGGCACTGCATGTCACCGTACAGCACTGCAACGCTGTAAAGTGACATGACTGAAGTGTCACTTTGTGCACTTCACATAGACCCCTTTCACACTGGGGCCGTGTTAGCGCTAAAGCGTCGATTTAGTGCTGTTTAACCACTTCAGCCCCGGAAGGATTTACCCCCTTCCTGACCAGAGCCTTTTTTTGCGATTCGGCACTGCGTCGCTTTAACTGACAATTGTGCGGTCGTGCGACGTGGCTCCCAAACAAAATTGACGTCCTTTTTTTCCCACAAATAGAGCTTTCTTTTGGAGGTATTTGATCGCCTCTGCGATTTTTATTTTTTGCGCTATAAACAAAATAAGAGCGACAATTTTGAAAAAAAACGCATTATTTTTTACATTTTGCTATAATAAATATCCCCCAAAAATATATAAAAAAAACCATTTTTTTTCTTCAGTTTAGGCCGATCATATTCTTCTACATATTTTTGGTAAAAAAAATCGCAATAAGCGTTTATTAATTGGTTTGCGCAAACGTTATAGTGTTTACTAAATAGGGGATAGTTTTATGGCATTTTTATTAATAATTTTTTTTTTACTAGTAATGGCGGCGATCAGCGATCTTTATCGTGACTGCGACGTTATGGCGGACATGTCGGACATTTTTGACACATTTTTGGGACCATTGTCATTTATACAGCGATCAGTGCGATTAAAAATGCACGGATTACTGTGTAAATGACACTGGCAGTGAAGGGGTTAACCACTAGGGGGCAGGGAGGGGTTAAGTGTGTCCTAGGGAGTGATTACTAACTGTAGGGGGATGGGCTGTGTGGGTGACGTCACTGATCTCTGCTCCGATGACAGGGAGCAGAGATCGAGTGACACTTGTCACTAGGCAGAATGGGGAGATGCTGTGTACAACGGCATCTCCCCGTTCATCCGCTCCGTGAGGCGATCGCGGGTATCCCCGCGGCGATCGAGTCCGCGGGACCCGCGACCCGACTCACGGAGCTCCCGGCCGGCGCACGCAATGGCACGCCGGGAAATTCAAATGGACGTACAGGTACACCCATTTGCCCAGCCGTGCCGCTCTGCCGACGTACATCGGCGTGCGCCGGTCGGGAAGCGGTTAAAAGACACTTTTCAGCCGCTAGTGGGTGCTTTTAAACCCAAAGAAGGGGTTAAAAATGCCCATGTTGCGGTGCCTCCGAAGAGCTGCTCATTCATTTCAATGGGCAGGGCGTTCTGGAAGCACTGTATATAGCGCTCCCAAACCGCCTCAAAGATGCTGCTTGCAGGACTTTTCCTAACGTCCCGCAAGCACACCGCCCCAGTGTGAAAAGTCACACCGAAATGAATAGGGGGCGCTTTTTTGGGTGCTATTTCTAGCGCTAAAATGCCTGAAAACTGCCTCAGTGTGAAAGGGGTCTTAACGTTTACAAAAAATAGGGACCTGTGTGACGTGGTAAAGGGTGCATCACACCCTAAATGGACAACTGTCCACACACTAAACCACTCCAGCAGTGTGAACGGGCCTGAAGGCTTCACTCAGAGGTGCGGCCGAGAGTGTTAAAATGAGGTGGTTGAGCCGCAGTTTTACTGCCCTCCTGAATGAGGACATGCAGCCGCTCGGGCTGTACACATGCTGTGCTTTGCAGCCGCGAGCAAACCTGAAACAGCATGTTACATTATGCAAGCGTTACGGCCACAAAATACGACCATAGGCGTGCACAGGGGGTGTGCCCAGGCACGCCCCAATCACTCTGTGCAGTGCTGATTCCCCCTACTGCCCAGGATTCCTCTCGTGTTGTAGGACATTTCAGGATGGAGAGTAGAGGAAGGGGCTAATCAATATGTCTAGCCCATTCCCTTTCTAAATAAACACAGTGAACACACTCACTCACTGTGTTCATTCCTAACGGAAGCATAGTAATCTGTGTTTACTATGCTTGAATTTGTGAATGAACAGGAAGCCACTCAGCACAGAGCACTTCCCATTCATTCACTGTTCAGTGCAACTGAGGCTGCAGAGAAGGGCATGTGTGTTTGGGCATTGGGGTACACACCTATGAATACGACCCATGCAAGTCTATAAGGTTGTGCCACAGCTGCCTCCAGCCATGTGCAATGAATGCAATTGTGGCACAATATTTACAGGGTTAAATAAGGCACCTTCACACTGCCTGTTAAACACCTCTAAAAAGCAATCTGTCAAAAATCGCTTTTCGAAAGGGCAGCAAAGGCTGCCACACATGTGAATGAGCCCTAACATGCATTGCAGTGTGCTGCCAGGAAAGTCACATGTCATCTTTCAGGGTCATTGAGGTGCATTACCAGTCCATTCATTTTGAATATGCATCCTAACAAAGCATATGTTAACCACTTGCCAACCGTACTACAGCCGGATGACGGTTACAGCATGGCCGTCCAGTTCTGGGAGGCCGTAATATAATGTCCTCCGGACACTGCTGATCACAGATTGAGGTAAAGAGCCAATCAGCGGCTCTTTACCACCTGATCAGCTGTGTCCAATCCAAGCCAGTTATCGGCTTTCCTTTCCTCACAATGACAGCATGAGGAAGGGAGAAGAGAGTCGACCGGGACCCGGTGCTACACGGATCATGGTAAAGGGCCAATGACAGCGACCCTTTACCACGTGATCGCTCCGTTCAATGACAGAGCGATCACAAATGTCAACAAAGACTGTCAAATGGGGTCATTACAAGTTCACCGCTCTCCTCTCCTCACACTGATGCAGCGTGAGAGGAGAGGAGAGCAAATCGAGTGCCATACTGTGAGTTTTTTTGTTCTAGCAGTGCCCAGCAGTGCCCAACAGTGCCACAATAGTGCCACAACAGTGCCATCTGTCATCTGTACCACCTGTGCCACCTCTGTGCCACACCAGTGCACCTCTGTGCCACATCAGTGCCACCAGAGCCACACCAGAGCCACACCAGTGCCACTACAGTGCACACCAGTGCCACACCAGTGCCACCTGTGCCTATCAGTGCTCATCTGTGCCACTTCAGTGCCCCATCAGTGCCGCCTGTGCCCACCAGTGCCGCCTGTGTCCACCAGTGTCGCCTGTGTGCTAATCAGTGCCACCAGAGCCACACCAGTGCCACTACAGTGCACACCAGTGTCACACCAGTGCCACTTGTGCCCATCAGTGCCACCTGTGCCCATCAGTGCCACCTGCGCCACTGCAGTGCCACATCAGTGCCATCTGTGCCCACCAGCGCCTGTGCCCACCAGTGCCGCCTGTGTACTAATCAGTGCCACCAGAGCCACACCAGTGCCACCTGTGCCCATCAGTGCCACCTGCGCCACTGCAGTGCCACATCAGTGCCGTCTGTGCCCACCAGCACCAGTGCCCACCAGTGCCACCTGTGCCCACCAGTGCCGCCTGTACCCACCAGTGCTGCCTGTGCCAACCAGTGCCACCTGTGCCCACCAGTGCCACCACAGTGCTCTGCAGCTCATCAGCCACCAGTATGGCAAAAAAATATTTTACTAGCGAGGAGGACTACCAGCGTCTAAGCATGACCGATGAGAGCAGCGGGGAGCTCTCTGAGTCTCAGTCCGATTTGGATTCGGCCTATGAACTCGTTATAAGCAGCGGTTCTGATACAGAATCGGAAAAGGAATGTGTGCCCGTGAAAAGAAGGCATTCTAGCGTGGAGCAGCAGCCTACTACCAGCAGGGCAGGGCCATCCACCTTGCGAGCAGTGCCGTCCACCTCGAGAGCAGTGCCGTCCACCTCGAGAGCAGAGCCGTCCACCTCGAGAGCAGAGCCACTAGGCACCACTAGGCCAGGCACCAGTAGGGTGTCATCTCAGCCCCAAAGGGATAGGGGCCATGCCAGCCTTCCCTATGCCCTTCAAAACCCCCTGTGGCTTCCCCCTATTTCCGGAGCAGCAAATATTCCCCCTTTCACCGCCCAGCCAGGTGTCCAGGTGAACACCGATGATTTTGCCATGCTTGATTTTTTTAATTTGATTTTCACCGAAGACTTACTATCGTCCATTGTGGCCCAGTGCAACCTCTACGCACAGCAGCACATAGTAAGCAACCCTGGCTCTAGTTACGCCAATTGTACTCCTATTGGTCTACCAAACCCATCCACCACATGCCACTCTTCTCATCCCTTATGCCAAGATCAAGATACCTTATGATTATGCGGCTCCTCCACTACAACGACAACACCCAGTGCCCTCCCTGAAATGACCCAGCTTTTGACAAACTATTTAAAATTCGGCCACTCCTAAATTATTTCTCTGAAAAATTTCCTCAGTTATACACCCCCGAACAGAATATTTCTGTGGATGAGTCCCTTGTAAAATTCTCAGGCAGGCTGGGCATCAAACAAGTTATCCCCAGCAAAAGGGCCCGATATGGGGTAAAAATGTACAAACTTTGCGACCGAGCCACGGGGTATATCTACGCCTTCCTGGTGTACGAAGGGAAGGACTCCCAACTGCATCCTCCTGAATGCCCAGAGTACATCGGAGCCAGTGGAAGAGTGGTCTGGGAGCTTGTCTATCCACTCCTTGGAAAGGGATACCATCTTTATGTGGATAATTTTTATACTAACTTGCCCCTCTTCCGCAATCTTCACCGGAGAGACACCCCAGCATGTGGTACAGTAAGAGCCAATAGAAAGGGCTTCCAGCAAAAACTCGTCAATGAAAGGCTAAGACGAGGGGAGACGGCATCTTTGTGGACCAGGAGCTATTGGCTGTCAAGTGGAGGGACAGAAGAAACGTCCACATGCTGACGACAATTCATAATGACACCTACGTGGAAGTCCCAAGAAGAAACAGCCCAGTCCAGAAACCTGCTTGTGTTTACAATTATAATTTGTTTATGGGGGGAGTGGACTTCAACGATCAGATGATTGAACTCTACCTTCCCACAAGAAAATCCCGCGACTGGTATAAAAAAGTGTCCGTTTATTTTTTCAGTTTGGCCATGTATAACACTTATGTTATTTAACAAAAATCTACAGAGAACCCCGTATCCTATCTGCACTACCAAGAAGAAGTTATTTCCGCCCTTTTGTACACTGAAAGCCCACCAGAAACTATTCGCTCTGATTCCGTGAGCAGACTCCACGAGCGCCACTTTCCTGACCAAATCCCCCCCCCGTGAATCAGGCCACAGACATCAGAAGAAATGCCGGGTGTGCACCAGTGGAGGAATTAGAAGAGACACCACGTATTATTGCCCCCAATGTCCTTCCCAACCAGGCCTCTGTATAGGTGAATGTTTCCGCCGTTACCATACTTCTCTACATATTTAGGGAAGTATGGTAAACGTAATTCTCATTTCCTGTCATTTTCCTCCACACCCCTTATGCCACTGCACTGAAATGTACATACCTCTGCCTTCTCCGGAACCGACCCTGGCCTGTTATACGACCAAGCTTCTGCCTAATGCTAAACATACCTCTGCCTTCACCGGAACTGACCCTGGCCTGTTATACGACCACACTTCTGCCTAACGCTAAACTGTACCTACCTCTGCCTGCTCTGGAACTGACCCTGGCCTGTTATACGACCACGCTTCTGCCTAACGCTAAACTGTACCTACCTCTGCCTGCTCTGGAACTGACCCTGGACTGTTTGATCATGTTTTTTGCCTGCCTCTTGGAGTGATCTTTCACCCTGCTATGCTAGTGGGAACACAGGGGTCTCACATATGTGAGGGGCTCCAGAATTGTTTTTCTGGGTGAAGAAAACTAATTTTTTAGTTTTCTCATTCCCGGATTAGGGTCTGGAGACTCGGAGGCTTCAAAGAGATTTGGGTGGGAGAAGCCTCTACCCCTGTCCCCATTGTTTCCTGGCCTGCTACTTGGACCGTGTTCCTGCTTACTACCAGGACCAATATTTTGGCACTGCTGGCAACGTCTCTACTTGCACTGACCCTGGACTGTATATGATCAGTATCCCTGCCTGTACTGACTATGGACAATATTCCTGCCTGCTGCCTGGACAATTCCATTCACTGTCGCTGACCACGTCCCTGCCTGCTGCCTGGATCAGGGCTCTCCTCCTGTGGACAATTGCACTAATAAAACCACAGGTAATCTTTTGTTTATCCTTTACTCAACAGAATGTATTTTAGGGTGTAATTCTTGGTATGTACATGCTGTGTTAGAAATATGTAGGGCCTTCAAAAATGTGATAGATTGTAAGGAAATTGGATGCGTAATTTATGTCCCTAGAACACCTGATGGTGCTTCTTGGATGTTGGGCCTCTATGTGGCCAGGCTGTGTACACATGTGGTATCGCCATACTCAGGAGGAATATCAGAATATATTTTGGGGTGTCATTTTTGCTATGTACATGCTATGTGTTGGAAATATCTTATAAATGGACAACTTTGTGTAAAAAAAAATGTGTTTTCATTTTTTTCCACATTTTCTAAAAACTTCTGGAAAAAAATGAACCGTTCAAAAGACTCATTATGCCTCATAGACTATAAGTTGGGGTGTTTGCTTTCCAAAATGGGGTCACTTTGTGAGCATTTCCATTGTCCTGGTGCTCCAGGACCTTCAAAAGTGTAATAGGTGGTTGAGAGATTAGATGTGTAATTTATGCTCCTAGAACGCCTGAAGTTGCTACTTCAATGTTGGGACTCTGTATGATGCCAGGCTGTGTAAAAGTCTCACACATGTGGTATCGCCATACTCAGGAGGAGTAGCAGAATACATTTTGGGGCGTCATTTTTGCTATGTACATACTATGTGTTGGAAATATCTTATAAATGGACAACTTTGTGTAAAAAAAATGCGTTTTCATTTTTTTCCCACATTTTCCAAAAACTTCTGGAAAAAAATGAACCGTTCAAGAGACTCATTATGCCTCATAGATTATACGTTGGGGTGTTTGCTTTCCAAAATGGGGTCACTTTGTGGGCATTTCCATTGTCCTGGTGCTCCAGGACCTTCAAAAGTGTAATAGGTGCTTGAGAGATTAGATGTGTAATTTATGCTCCTAGAACGCCTGAAGTTGCTACTTCAATGTTGGGCCTGTGTATGTGGCCAGGCTGTGTAAATGTCTCACACATGTGGTATCGCCATACTCAGCAGGAGTAGCAGAATATATTTTGGGGTGTCATTTTTCCTATGAACATGCAATGTGTTGGAAATATCTTATAAATCGACAACTTTGTGTAAAAAAAAATGCGTTTTTATTTTTTTCCCACATTTTCAGAAAACTTCTGGAAAAAAATGAACAGTTCAAAAGACTCATTATGCCTCATAGATTATACATTGGGGTGTTTGCTTTCCAAAATGGGGTCACTTTGTGGGCATTTCCATTGTCCTGGTGCTCCAGGGCCTTCAAAAGTATAATAGGTGGTTGAGAGATTAGATGTGTAATTTATGGTCCCAGAACGCCTGAAGTTGCTACTTCAATGTTGGGACTCTGTATGGGGCCAGGCTGTGTAAAAGTCTCACACATGTGGTATCGCCATACTCAGGAGTAGCAGAATACATTTTAGGGTGTCATTTTTCCTATGAACATGCAATGTGTTGGAAATATCTTATAAATGGACAACTTTGTGTAAAAAAAAATGGGTTTTTATTTTTTTCCACATTTTCAAAAAACTTCTGGAAAAAAATGAACCGTTCCAAAGACTCATTATGCCTCATAGATTATACGTTGGGGTGTTTGCTTTCCAAAATGGGGTCACTTTGTGGGTGTTTCCATTGTCCTGGTGCTCCAGGGCCTTCAAAAGTGTAATTGGTGGTTGAGAAATGAGATGTGTAGTTTATGCTCCTAGAACGCCTGAAGGGGCTACTTCAATGTTGGGCCTCTGTATGTGGTCATGCTTTGTAAAAGTCTCACGCATGTGGTATCGCCATACTCAGGAGGAGCATCAGAATATATTTTGGGGTTTTATTTGTGGACTGTACATGCCATGTGAGAGAAATAACCTGTTATAGTGACAATTTGGTGTGAAAAAAAAAAAAATAAAAAAAATCTTAATTTTGCAAAGAATTGTGGGGAAAAATTACAACTTCAAAAAACTAACTGTGCCTCGTGCTAACTACCTTGGAATGTCTACTTTCCAAAAAGGGGTCATTTGGGGGGTATTTGTACTTTACTGGCTTGTTAGGGTCTCAAGAAATTAGATAGGCTGTCAGTACATCAGGTGTGATCAAATTGATACATTTTCAGTGATTGGCACCATAGCTTGTATACCCTATAACTAGACTTGACTAAATAATATCCACTAATTTGGGTTTTTATCAAAGATATGTAGCAGTATATATTTTTGCCCAAATTTATGAAGAAAAATTACTTATTTGCAAAAAATTGGTCTGGTTATTAAGGGGGTTTAAGTGCCCAGTGGTCAAGTGGTTAAATACCACCAAAAGAAAGCTCTATTCGTGTGAAAAAAAAATGATAGAAATGTTGTTTGTGTACAGCGTTGTATGACCGCGCAATTGTCATTCAAAGTGTGACCGCGCTAAAAGCTAAAAATTGGCCTGGACAAGAAGGGGGTAAAAGTGCCCAGTAGGCAAAGTGGTTAATATGTAAAAAAACAAACAAACAAAAAATTAACCACTTCCGGACAGCTAACTGTAGATGTACAGGTTGGCCTAGCTGCGGTGGATCATGTACCTGTATGTGATGCAGTATTTTTAGGTAGGGGGTGCATGCGTCCACCACCCCAGTTGTGCTGTCATTTGCTACAGCACAAGCCAATCAGCGGGTCCTGGCCAATGATTTATAGCTGGAAACCGCTGATTGGCTGAGTGAATGACAAAAGAGATCTCTGTGTTGGTAAACAACGCAGGGCTCTCTACAGACAGCAGCAATGTGCTGTTTTTTGTTCACCTGCAAAGCAAAGCGTAAAGACCGTCCCATTGCTTAGTAAAAGCAGTACACACAGTAAACATTGTTAGGCACACTGTTAATCCTTTGATTGCCCCTAAATGTTAACCCCTTCCCTGCCAGTGTCATTAGTACAGTGATAGTGTATATTATTAGCACTGATCACTGTATTAGCGTCACTAATGAAGTGTCAGTTAGTCAGTTCCCACAAAGTGTCAGCTAGTGTCAGATTGTCTGCCACATATCACAGTCCCACTATAAGTTGCTGATCACCACCATTACTAGTATAAAAAAATAATAACAATAATTCCAGTATACAGTTGTGCTCATAAGTTTACATACCCTGGCAGAATTTATGATTTCTTGGTTATTTTTCAGAGAATATGAATGATAACACAAAAACTTTTCTTTCACTTATGGTTAGTGTTTGGCTGAAGCCATTTATTATCAGTAAATGTGTTTACTCTTTTTAAATCATAATTACAACAGAAACTACCCAGATAACCCTGATCAAAAGTTTACATCCCCTGGTGATTTTGGCCTGATAACATGCACACAAGTTGACACAAAGGGGTTTACTATTGGCTATTGGCTATTAAAGGTAACCATCCTCATCTGTGATCTGTTTGCTTGTAATTAGTGTGTGTGTGTATAAAAGGTCAATGACAGATATAAATAAATAAATAAATAAAAAAAAAAATATATATATATATATATAAATTTAATTTAGGCACAGTGTAGCATAGTAGCGCATAGCAAAAAATGGCCTGGTCATAAAGAGGGTAAAATGTTCCAGAGCGCAAGTGATGAATGTGTGTGTGCTAATGCAATGCACCCAAATGGCAATGTGTGATCCTAGCATAAAGGTCTGACCAATGCTGGACTTAGACTTCCAGAAGGAAAGAATGAGCAGAACTGACAGTTTTTCTTTCAAAAATCAAAAATCTGACATTTGTGGAAGGTGAAATGCAAATACTAAAGGCTGTGGGCGGGGTCAGGAGGTGTGGTACCCAATACAGGGAGAGAACTCACATCGAGACCAGTTGGAGATACAAGTTCTTGTATTCGAAGGCATAAGGAGGCAGAAGATACAGAACAGAAGTATTTGAAGAAATGTTGTTGGTGTCACTTGAAATAACAGTATACTGGCAGTAACACTTGCAGTAACAGCTGCAGTAACAGGTATGATTAGTACTCCATTCCAACACAGTACAGTCCCATAATGGCACATGTAGTAAGTAGTATAAGGCAAGGAAGGCATCACTAATTTGTACCAACATGACACAAAGCATCAACACAGGAATGCAGTGATGTTTCTTCAAGCTCATAGTATGGCACAATACAGGCAAGGCCTACTTTACCCAGGGCGACATCTGCTGTAGGGATGGCTGACTGGCAGTATTACAAGACTCAGCTGGCGGTTCTGAGAGACTGTAAGAAGGTTGGACTTCTCTGCCTTTTGGCTAAGGTCAAGTGCAGTCTAGTTCCTATCAGTGTTCACTGTTTAGTATGGGCGCTCTTCAGTCTTTTTGGCCTGCTGGTGTTTCTGCTGGTATGAGGGATCTTCCGAATGGGCAAGGAAACCGAACATAGCATGGCCCACATCAGGTGGGGGTCAGGCGTACTACATCCCTGGTACGGAGGGTTCCGATTGGCACAGTGCCTCCTGATTTGAGCAGCACTACCTGGTCTGGCCAGAGGCTGGGAAGGCAGAGAGTCATGATGTCAAGCACACCCTGGGGGTGCTCTTACTACCACTATGGGTTTGGGACCCCTCTGTGAGAATGAGCACTAGGTCACAACACCTCTTGCTTTTTTTCTGTACTATGCCTCATAGGCTAGGCCTTTTGGCTGAGACCAGGGCAATTTTTGTTACCAGGCCACAAGGCCTAGGCAATGCACTTGCACTGGCACTTTTTTGCTTTGCATATATATTTTTTCTCCTCACATGTGTGTCACTCTGCACTTATATACATGTTCCCTTTTTACTCAGGATGGAGGGTGTGGGTCTTTGGGCCTACCCTGAAGTCTAGGGGGAGGATGTGCGGTCATCAGGTTCCTTCTTCCCCTGCCTTGGAGGGGGGGGGGGTCTCTCTTTGGGAGAGCTCCTCACCTAGTACTCGGTGGTTGGCTTCGGCTGATTAGATGAGGGGTCCACCAGGCCTTTTAGCTGGGAAGACTTAAGTGTCAGGAGCCTTGTGACCATGGGGAAGGGGGAGGAGTCAATGAGGGGCCCTAGTTTTTCAGGAGGTAGATCAAAAACACACTCTAAGTGCACTTTTTTGTGTGTTCATATGCATTTTTTGGTTCAAGAAGATTGCAGAAGCAGCTCTGGTGACCGGTGACTTGCGTGCAATGATATCCCTATGCTTTCCCTCCTCCTGTAGGAACCTTTCCCTAACACTATATTTCTCTCCCTAGCAAGCGGATACCTGTCCCTTTGCTATTCCACTCACAAATATCTGTCAAACCCCGGCAGGGTCCCCTGTCCATTTCCCACCTAAGATGGCTGCTGATGGTCACCAGTGATCACAGTGTCCAATTGGACAACTGCTCTTCCTGTGACGCCTATGGAGGCTGCAGAGGAGCAATATTCCTCCAAGTCTCGATTCCTTTATAAAGTTGCACAGCGCCACCTGCTGGATGGAGTGAAACTACACCTGCCTACAAGAAACCTCTGTGCACAGCGCCACAACCACATCCATTGGATGTGATTTCTTGTGGCCCCATTCACCCCAGTGAGGTGCAGTGGCAGTTGGTATAACCAGCTGAATGTAACATGCCCTGGCTTTTTTTTACCTTTAAATAATGTGTATGGGGTTGTATGGTGGCCATTGCCTGGTTTTGACATGCAGCTGAGGTGAGTTCAAATTGTGCCTGGTTTTGCCACCTGACCGTGCCCATGTGAAAGGGACCTCACAAATCTGAACTAAAGTGGAAGACAAGCCTAAATTTAAGTATTCGTAAAAAATTTCCTTCTACCTCCTCCTGCCTGCCCACCCTGCATAAAAAAGATGTGTATCTATTTTTAAACAGCTCCAGTCTGGCCATGTGATCTCACAGTTCTGGCTCCCCTGTATCAATGAATGGCTGCTGCTGCTGCTGGGGAGTGGAGGGAGCGCAAGCAATGGCTGGACCATGCGAGCCTATAAGTGACGTCACCGCTTCTGGAATTCTCACACAGAGATGCAGGATCATATGACCAGAGCAGCTTGAAAATAGATAAGTACACAGATATTTTTTCTACAGGTTAGTCGGGATAGGTAGGATCAGGAGGAGGAAACATTTTTAAGAATAGTTAGGGTTTTCTTTCACTTCATGTAACCTGAACTTTAAATCTTTAACCCCCTGGCGCCGGCCACATGCATTTATATGTCGCCTCTCAGGGCCTGGTCCTTGGCGCCGAGAAGCCACATATTTGCGTGAATTGCTGTCAAGGGGTGCTCCTGGCACAGTTACCGGTGCCTAACCAAAAGCTCCTGAACGCTGCATGCGATCGGGAATGTTTGGATCACGTGACCGTCGTGACAGCCCATCACAACGGTCATGTGTTCTTAAGCCTCGCCCTGCCTCCCAGCATCATAAAGCTCTCAAAGGGCTGGGATGCGTTGGCACACACTTTTACTCATTTATTGCATGTTCACATACATATAATGATGGAAATGGAAAATACAATGCCAATTAATGTTATTGTTTATTTTTTTAATTGATTATCACTTTCACATCTGTCATTTAATTTTGATAATTACAGTATATATAGCCGCATGTATAAATAATAATAAAATACAATGTTATATATTATGATGGATATTTTTTTCTTGATGATGGATATTTTTTCTTTGTTGACAGAAATGTTTGTTGAACTAAGCGGGTCAAGAGAGGCCTGTGTTCCATCAGATTAGGCGACCTGTCAAATCTTGTAACGGAAGTGACATTCCGTCACAGCCATCTTGGTACACCCGGCACACAGCCGCAGTAAGCCTACAGTCTGAAGTCGCCAAGCGGACATCTTTTTACACCCACCGAAGTCTTGCATTTCACACTTATTTTTACCAGTAAATGGAGCTTATATCCTGAAACACAGTATTTAGAACTCCGTGACACTGTTTTGATGTCGAATTTTAAAAGCAGAGGGCTTCTGCCAGATTAGAAAATGTGTGATATCAGAAGGCTTGCCGCTGCTTTTAAAATTCAACATCAAAACAGTGTCACAGAGTTCTAAATACTGTATTTCATGATATAAGCTCAGTTTACTGGTAAAAATAAGTGTGACGTGCAAGACTTCGGTGGGTGTAAAAAGATGTCCGCTTGGCGACTTCAGGCTGTAGCCTTAGTGTGGCCAAGTGCAGAGTGTACCAAGATGGCCGTGACGGAACGTCACTTCCCTTACGAAATCTGATGGGTCACCTAATCTGACGGAACACCTGCATATCATGTCTGTGTCTGTCATACACTGTACTGCAAAATTGCCTGAGGGAAATGTAACAACTGTGATAGACAACTCATTGTCAATAGATGGGAGCTCAAGGTAGAAGACTGGGAATAGGGCTTGCAGCAGTTGCAGCCATGACTGTGCCCCTGTTGTAGGGAACCTATCACTCTCTACTTCCCATGGATCTGCTCTGAAATAAAACGTAGGGTGGGCTAAGTGTATAGATGCCAGTCACATAATTCAGAGAAGAATTATACAGAGCACAGGGATACTTTTCTGTAAACCCCCCATTCTTGGTCCTTTTTTTTAGAATATCACATGGTTAGAGGTTGGGAACACATGGGAAATCATCCCCACATTGTGAGCACCCTACTCCTGCTTCCTTGGATTATGTCACTGGAACCTTATTGCTGAGGGCTGCATTGGGTGGCTACTCCAGTGCAGTCCCACTGCATAAACAAGGCAAAATGCCTTTTCTCCTATGTGCCCAGTTCACACCACTGCGTTGCGGTGGTGTGCGGGCACAATTCTCTGAAAAATAGTACTGCACTCCACTGCCTCGCACTACACAGCTGACAAGGGAACTTAATGAGATGTCTATGTGACATTTCAATAAGGTTGTTTTTTAAAACAAAAAGCATTATCACTGTGCTGATCGCAATCAGCCAGATTGCACATCGGCTGGTGTGAAACAGGCCTCAGTGTGCTGTGCATTACAAGTAAGTGCCACTGCAAGCTCTGGTCCAGCCACAGTTAGAAACTGTTTAAAAGACAAGTATGGCCAAAGCTTTTTTGTGCTCCATTGAGTGCAGTGACTGGCACTCATTGCTCTCCATTCTGAGCAGACCAAGAAATTAGCGATCAGTGATCATGTGATCGCTCAGTTCTCTGTCTTAGAGCCGACGTGCGACAGCTGCAGCATCACATTGATAATAGAGCATAGAGGTGAGTATGAACGTTTATTTTTTTAAACACCCAAATCTTCTCCTCCTCTCTCTTAAAAAAGGATTATCAACACAACTTAAAGCTGAGTTTCAGGCAAAAAGACAACTCGGTCTTAAGCAATACGATTTTGTATATATATATATATATATATATATATATATATATTGGTCTTTTTTGGTGTTTTAGTACCTTTTTTGTGGCTTTTCTTCTGTACTTCTGTCCTATGTCGCCGCGGCAAGATACGGCTTTTCCCTGATTGATTTGGGCCCTCCTCCTCCCCTCCCCCCAGCTGTCTTCTGGGACCTGTGTTTGTGTCCCAGAACAAGATGGGACCATTCAGAAACCGCTGCTCGACTTGTGCATGCGCAGTAGGAAACCGACTATGAAGCCTGAAGGCTTCACTGCTGGTTTCCCTTACTAGCAATGCCAGCGTCTGCACCCGGAGCTGATGGGCGGATCGGCTTGGGGTGCCAACATTGCGGCCTGATATTAAAAGCCAGTATTTGTAGCTGCTGCATTTTATTTATTTTTTTCCCCAGGCTAGAACTCTGTTTTAAAAATGCATCTTAGTCTCCCCGGGGAACAAAGTGCATATAGGACTTGGTCCATTTCTCATCTGTGGCTGCATTGTGCAATAAAAACACTTTTTTTTTTTTTTGTTTCTGATGTTAGCTTCACTTCATGCTGAAGCCCAATTTATGGGCATTGCTAAGGGGGAGCTACAGCACAGCACTAGAAACTGCCCCCTGTCCTTGACACATTCCATAATCCATAAATCATTCTCTTCTTGCTGTACCCTGTACCCCAGCAGCTGAACTTCAGGGTAATGCTGCCCACTATCCTGTGTATGTGTTCCCCTGTGAACACATACACAGCAGCTTTACATTGATGGGTTCCTCTCCCCCTGCTGTGCTGAATGACGAATAGTGTTATCACCACACCCCCTCAGTGGGCACTATCATTCAAGACTTTATTAGATATTATTTTCCTTGTCAACAGCATTGTTGGACAGCAGTGGTAGGAGGAAGGCATACACCAGCTCAGCAACTACAGAAGGGCTCAGAAAGGGATCAAGTGCTATATACACTTAGTCCCTTGGGAGGTACAGCTAGAATTTTTTTAAAATGCGGTGATACTTCTTTTAACAGGACTTAAAGTGTGTGTTAACCCCCAAGTGTTTGTTAACCCTCTAAACTGTAAAAACAAACCTCCATGAACCTGCCACTTCCTGTATCCCCTCTCTGTACTGACTACGAAAATCAGGGCTGCTGAGCCCTGACCACCGTGGTCAGAGTGCGTCCCTCCCATCATATGCAGCTGTCCTCTCTGTTCTCCTCTCTCCCCCTCACCCCCTCCTCCTTGCCTGTCAGCTCCCTCTCTGTCTCCATCCCGCCCCCCACGCGCCGCTATTATAAAAAAAAAATGGCTGCTGCCACGTGATCTCCCCGCCTGACGTCAGAGGGAGATCTCGGCCCCTCCTGCAGAAGCTCTGTATCGGAGCTGTAAAGCAGCCACGAGTCACATGACTGGCCTGAAAATAGCTCTAAATAGGTATTTACAATGCTTGTTTTTAGAAATGACTTACATAATGTAGTATGCCAGGCTCTAATAGAGGGGCTGGCTTGGATTTGAAATTTAGACTTAACAAACACTTTACATCTCATATCACAATGCAGTGTTTGCCTTTCAATAACACTACAAGAGAACAGTTCATCAGGTGTAGAGCACATGCCCAATACAGAGTAAAGTGGCAAATAGTTGGGTTGATTTGAAGAGTTATGTTTTTTTTTAGGTCAATTTATCTGCAAGCATAATTTCCAGGGTAGAGTAGGAGAAAAGAATAACCCAACAGCCATTTCAGAAGACCATACATTTCCTGATCTAGGAGCAATGGTTAGAGGCCCATAGTGTGCTAGACATAATCTCGCTTGTAGTCAAGGTCAGACAGTGAAGCTTATTTAGAATGGAGTAGAGAATGTAACAAAATGAAGTTGGGTTTACACCGAATACGCAATCACATGCAGGGGAATTTAAAAACACAGGATTTATCTTTACACATGATGGAACCTTAACCTTGCTAATTGAACATTCTCTACTCATTCAATAAAGCAACACCGGTATGTTTATGGAGTGATAACCCTGCTGTCATACTACTCATAAAGACAATTGAAAACAGCATTTTGCAGCACAATAATGTCTCATCTTCTAGTGCAGTCATCACAAGACAAGCCTTGGACAAAGCTGAGACAATTAACTTCTCCACTAGGTAACCTGATTTGTCCCCTAACTGAACTAACTTGGGATATGACTGGCAGAGCCATTACCGCATGTAAACGCCAGGCTCAGAATATTGAACAATTGACCAAAATGACGCTGCCCTGGAAAAACATCCCTCGAGAAGTCATCAAATTTCTTTTCGATTCAATGCCTAACAGAATAAATGAATGTATTGCTGCAAATAGAGGCCGTAGGTTTTATTGATTTTCATTGAACAAATTGAATAAAATAATTTCAAATCATTTCAAAGTGTAATCGGTTGTTCTAGTTATTATATATCATTATTTTACAAAGTTTGATTGAAATATTTAGTCATTCCACTTCAGTCTGAAATTTTATTTTATAGTAGATAGTGAGTTAAATGACCCACTTTTTTAATTTCATATATGTCCTTCATGATTCCTCCCCGTTCCTTTTTGGAGCCTTGCAGTACTTCTGCAGCAGGGTAATGCTGGCCATACACTATATGAAACATCGGCCGAACCAATTTTCGAAATGTAATGGCCGATAAATCGTTCAGTGGACATAAATGAATCAATTTTTTGTTTGCTTTTTACATATACCTAGTGAAAACAGTTCGGACGGGAAACACATTAACCTTTCAATTTATTATTCGTTCAGCAGAAAATTTCCAAACTTGTCCTTCGTTTTTTCAGCTCAAAAACGTCCCAATGATTATCGATTTTGTGCCCATTAACTGGCCAAAAAACGAACAAACTGGCCAAATGACCGAATTTCGGACAATTTTTCGTATAGTATATGGCCAGCATAAATCCTACTCTTTTTGTTGTAGTATACATAAATAATATATGAAGCATTCAACAAGGTTGAGTGAAGACCCTCCATAATGGCTGTGCAAGGTTAGTAGATGACATATCAAACACAGACCTTTCTCCTTTGGAGGGCCTGGCTGACAGGCACTCTCTGACTTTTAAACACATACAGTATCTCACAAAAGTGACTTACATTTTTGTAAATATTTTATTATATATTTTCATGTGACAACACTGAAGAAATTATACTTTTTTCACACAAATAGAGCTTTCTTTTGATGGTATTTGATCACCTCTGTTTTTTTTATTTTTTGCACTATAAAAGAAAAAAATTTCCAAAAAAATGCATTTTTCTAGGTTTCTGTTATAAAATTTAGCAAATTAGTAATTTTTCTTCATAAATGTTGGCCAAAATTTATACTGCTACATATCTTTGGTAAAAATAACCCAAATTGGTGTAAATTATTTGGTCTTTGTGAAAGTTAGAGAGTCCACAAGCTATGGTGCCAATCTCAGAAATTTGATCACACCTGATGTACTGTTGGACTATCTCATTTCTTGAGAACCTAACAAGCCAGGAAAGTACAACCCCCCCCCCCCCCCCAAATTACCTCTTTTTTTGGAAAGTATACATTCCAAGGTATTTAGTAAGAGGCATGGTGAGTTTTTTGAAGTTGTAATTTTTTCCCACAATTCTTTGCAAAATAAAGATTTTTTTTTTCACAAAATTGTTATATTAGCAGGTTATTTTTCATACATGGCGATACCACATGTGTGAGACTTTTACACTGCGTGACCACATAGAGAGGCCCAACATGCAGGGAGCGCCATCATGCGTTCTTGGAGCTTAAATTACACATATAATTTCTTGACTACCTCTTACACGTTTAAAGGCCCTGGAGCACCAGGACAATGGAAACGCCCCAAAAATGACCCCATTTTGGAAAGAAAACAACCCATTGTATAATCTATGAGGCATAATGAGTCTTTTGAACGTGTCATTTTTTTCTACAAGTTTTTGGAAAATGTGTAAAGAAAATGAAAACGCATTTTTTTTAAACAAAGTTGTCCATTTATTCAATATTTCTAACACATAGCATGTACATACCAAAAATTACACCCCAAAATGGATTCTTCTACTCCTCCTGAGTAGGGCGATACCACATGTGGGAGACTTTTACACAGTCTGGCCACATAGAGAGGCCCAACATGCAGGGAGCACCATCAGGTTTTCTAGGGGCATAAATTTCAATTTAATTTGACTACCTATTACACTTTTGTGAGGCACTCTAGTGGCATGGATGTGGCATGGATGAGAATGAATGGAGATGGATGAGCTGTGGATGGGGATGGCTGAGTATGGATGGGATGACTGAGCATGAATGAGTATGGCTGAGTACGGCTGGGTACTGCTGGGTATTGTTGAGTATGGATGGGATGGCTGGGTATGGCTGAGTACAGCTGGGTACGGCTGAGTACGGCTGAGTATGGTTGGGTATTCCTGAGTATGACTGGGTATGGCTGAGTATGGCTGAGTATGGCTGGGTATGGCTGGGTATTGCTCAGTACGGCTGGGTATGGCTGAGTATTGCTGAGTACGGCTGGGTATGGCTGGGTACGACTGGGTATGGCTGAGCATGGCTGGGTATTGCTGGGTATGACTGGGTATGGCTGACTATGGCTGAGTATGGATGGGATGGCTGGATACGCCTGAGTACGGCTGGGTGTGGCTGGGTATTGCTGGGTATGGCTGAGTATGGATAGGGGTGGATGGGATGGCTGAGCATGGATGGATGGATGAGTATTACTGAGTATGGATGGATGGATAAGCATGGATGAGTATTGCTGATTAGGGATGGCTGGCTGAGTATGGATGGATGGCTGAGTATGGATGGCTGAGCATGAATGGCTGAGCATGAATGGCTGGGTATGGATGGCTGGGTATGGATGGCTGAGTGCAGGAATGGGCACAGATCAGCGCTGTGGACAGTAGACATCCAGCCCATAGCGCTGCAGCACTCAATCTCTCCCCTCTCCCCTCGCACTGTACAGATCTGTACAGAGAGGGGAGAGAGGAACCGAACATGACGCCGGTTTGTTTACAAGTGATCAGCAGCCATTTACTGTGATCCATGATGCGCCGGGTCCCGATATTCTCGGGGGCACGCTGGAGCAAGAATTGAGCTGCGCTGTAGCCGTCATTTGGCTATGATGCGGTCGTTAAGTGATTAATGTCTAATCTGCTGGCAACAGAAGTGAGTACAGCCCTATTAGCCATTTCCCCTCCTTAATGTCATGTGACTCGTTAGTATTACAAGGTCTCAGGTGTCAATGGGGAGCAGTTCTGTTAAATTTGGTGCTATCGCTCTCACTCTCTAATACTGGTCACTGGAAGTTCAACATGGCACCTCATGGCAAAGAACTCTCTGAGGATCTGAAAAAAAGAATTGTTGCTCTACATAAACATGGCCTAGGCTATAAAAGGATTGCCAAGACCCTGAAACTGAGCTGCAGCATGGTGGCCAGGACCATACAGCAGTTTAACAGGACAGATTCCACTCAGAACAAGCCTTACCATGGTCGACCAAAGAAATTGAGTGCACGTGCTCAGCATCATATCCAGAGGTTGTCTTTGGGAAATAGACGTATGAGTGCTGCCAGCATTGCTGCAGAGGTTGAAGGGGTGGGGGATCAGCCTGTCAGTGCTCAGACCATACGCTGCACACTGCATCAAATTGGTCTGCATGGTTTCATCCCAGAAGCCTCTTCTAAAGATGATGCACAAGAAAGCCCGCAAGCAGTTTGCTGAAGACAGGCAGACTAAGGACATGGATTACTGGAACCATGTCCTGTGGTCTGATGAGACCAAGATAAACTTTTTTGGTTCAGATGGTTTCAAGTGTGTGAGGAGTACAAAGACAAGTGTGTCTTGCCTACAGTCAAGCATGGTGGTGGGAGTGTCATGGTCTGGGGCTGCATGAGTGTTGCCGGCACTGGGGAGCTACAGTTCATTGAGGGAACCATGAATCCCAACATATACTGTAACATACTGAAGCAGAGCATGATCCCCTCCCTTTGGAGACTGGGCCACAGGGCAGCATTCAAACATGATAACGACCCCCAAGACACCTCCAAGAAGACCCCTGCCTTGCTAAAGAAGCTGAGGTTAAAGGTGATGGACTGGCCAAGCATGTCTCCAGACCTTAACTCTATTGAGCATTTTTGGGGCATCCTCAAATGGAAGGTGGAGGAGCGCAAGGTTTCTAACATCCACCAGCTCTGTGATATCGTCATGGAGGAGTGGAAAAGGTCTCCAGTGGCAACCTGTGAAGCTCTGGTGAACTCCATGCCCAAGAGGATTAAGGCAGTGCTGGAAAATAATGGTGGACACACAAAATATTAACAATTTGGGCCCAATTTGGACATTTTCACTTAGGGGTGTACTCATTTTAGTTGCCAGCGGTTTAGACTTTAATGGCTGTGTGTTGAGTTATTTTGAGGGGACAGCAAATTTACACTGTTACACAAGCTGTACACTCACTACTTTACATTGTAGCAAAGTGTAATTTCTTCAGTGTTGTCACATGAAAAGATAGAATAAAATATTTACAAAAATGTGAGGGGTGTACTCACTTTTGTGAGATACTGTATATAATAATATATATTGTACATGCTGATATATACAATATTTTACAAAAATGTTAGGTAGGTGTGGAACAAAATGCTGTAAATTAGGAATGCTCTCAGAAATAGAGGAAGGTGTTCATAGTTTATTGCTATCAATTAACAAAATGGGAAGTAAATGAATTAAAGAGAAATCAAAAACAGTTCAGTGTGACCACCCTTTGCCTTCAAACCAGCATCAATTCTTCTAGGTACATTTGCATACAGTTTTTCGATGGAACTCAGCAGATAGGTTGTTCCAAGCATCTTGGAGAACTGACCACAGATCTTTTGTGGATGTAGGCAGCCTCAAATCCTTCTGGCTTTTCATGTAATCCCAGGCAGACTCGATGATCTTGAGATCATGGCTCTGTAAGGGCCAAGCCATCACTTCCAGTACTCCCTGTTCTTCTTTACACTGAAGATAGTTTTTAATGACAGTAGCTTTATGTTTGGGGTCGTTATCCTGCTGCAGAATAAATTGGGGTCAATCATACATCTCCCTGATGGTATGGCATGATGGATACGTATCCGTCTGTATTTCTAATCATTGAGGACTCCATTGATCGGGCAACGCTGAGGACCATAGACGCAGTGGTCGGCCAAGGAAACTTAAAGTGGTTGTAAAGGCACAAGGTAAAAAACCTTCTGTATGCAGCAGCCCCTCCTAATACTTACCTGAGCCCCCTCTGGATCCAGCAATGTCCACGAGAACCTTGGCTCTCCAGGAACTCGCACTCCTGATTGGTTTTTGGCATGCAGTGGGAGCCACTGGCTTCCGCTGCTGTCAATCACAGGCAGTAGGCCAATCAGGAGACAGAGGGGGCATGAGAGCTGAGCCATGGCTCCATGTGTTAATGGACACACAGGGACGTGGCTCAGGAGTGAGCCTGCTTGGGAGGAGCCAGGAGTGCAGGCGTGAGATCCGGGCTGCTGTGTGCAAAACCATTACACAGAGCAGGTAAGAATAACATGTTTGTTTTTTTAATGTAAAAAAAATGAGTGTTTAGTAACACTTTAATGCAGCAGATGAAAGACACATCATGCTTACCTCCCTTTAACATCGGAAGATGTCCAGTATATATTAAAATATATATATATACAATATATACAGTTTATATATAGTATATATGTCTAGAACTTTTGCACAGTACTGTATATAATTTTTTTTCCATATCTAATATACTTGACATATAAGTACAGGGGTGCACAACTTTATGTGCACCCCTGGAGGATATTCTGATAAGTTTTGACTATTACTGGCCAGGCCAAGCTCTGATCTGCTCACTCCAGCCTTCTGATTCTCACTTTTGACCTATCCCTTGGTGGCTTTACTGACGAATAGATAAGCAGTGCTCATCTTGAGCAAGAGAATTAAGATTCCCCCCGGTATGGGGTTGCTCATGAAGTTGTTTAGGTTGTTTATACTGTAAGAGCCCACATTTTATTCATGTAGGCACGCTATTGATTTGCAGAAAGCCAAAGTGTTACTTTTGAGGAATGGTCTACCCACAACAGATAAATATAACTATGGTGTGTCTGGTGCTTGTTATGAGGTTTTATTTTTTGGAAGCATACAGTTCTATTTGCAAAATTAGAATATATATATATATATATATATATATATATAT